>JADRCC010558520.1:0-13392 GCA_019843855.1 Hylomyscus alleni | reverse complement strand
AAAAAGGTCCTCCTTTGGATCCCATTTGCCAGACTCCTTAAGAGTACAATATTTGTTTTATCTATTGCTTCTCAGCACAGTTTTCACTGGAGCCAGAGGCAAAACCACACAGTATTTGCTAGTATTTGCTTATCACATATTTTCTACACTTAAGAAAATATTTATTGGGCCTTACTACTCAGCAAGTCTACACAAATCAATGAGAAACCAGTTTAGTGAGAGACCTTCTCTTTAAAAAAATGATGTGGGCCACAGTGCCCAGAGCTGATCCTATGCCACAGCGCTCCATACCCAAATACCACTGGGAGAGAGCTCATCTCCCAGGAGTGCTGGCACACCTGGGAGAATAGGTAAGACAACCACTTCTGCCCTGAGGGACCCACCCGGAGACATCAGGACATAGGAACCGAGGAGTAGACAGCAGGAAATAATCAAACTCAGGGCTGAAATCAATAAGTTAGAAACAAGGAGAAGAATACAAAGAATTAACAAAACCATGAACTAGTTCTTGGAGAAAATCAGCAAGATAGACCAAACCTTAGCTAAACTAACTAAAAGAGAGAGAGAGAGACAGTATCCAAATTAACAAAATAAGAAATGAAAAAGGAGACATACAATAGACCCTGAGGAAATCCAAAGAATCATTAGGTCTTACTTCAAAAGCCCATACTACCCAAACTTGGAAAATCAAAATTAAATTGATTATTTTCTAGATAAGTACTACTTACCAAAGTTAAGTCAAAGATTAGGTGAACTATTTAATTAGTCCTATAATCCATAAGGAAATAAAAGCAGTCATTAAAATTCTCCCAACCAAAAAAGCCCAGGACCAGAGGGTTTTAGAACTGAATTCTTCCAGACTTTCTAAGAAGTGCTAAAAGCAATACCCCTTAAACTCTTCCATAACATAGAAACAGGAGAAACACTGACAAACATATTCTATTAGGCCACAGTAACCCTGATACCTAAATCAAAGACTCCACAAAGAAAGTGAATTTCAGACCAATTTGTCTTATGAACATTGATGAAGAAATTCTCAGTAAAATACTTGCAAACCAAATCCAAGAACACAGCAAAAACATCATCCACCATGATCAAGGAGTCTTCATCACAGGGATTGTTCAAAATATGAAAATCCATCAATATAATCTGTCATATAAACCATCTGAAATAAAAACACACATGATCATCTCATCAGACACTGAAAAATCCAACACCCATTCATGGTAAAGACAGTAGAGAAACCAGGGATATAGTGTACATACCTAAACACAATTAAAGCAGTATACAGTAAGCCAATAGCCAATATCAAACTAAATGGTGAGAAATGTACTGCAATTCTATTAAAATCAGGGACAAGTCAAGGCTGCCCACTCTTTCCATGTTTATTCAACATAAACTTGAAGTTCTATCTAGAGCAATAAGACAATGAAAGGAGATCAAAGGGATGCAAATTGGAAAGAAAGAAGTCAAACTATTGTTATTTGCAGAAGAATGATAGTATACATAAGTGACCCCAAAAACTCTATCAGAGAACTCCTACAGCTGATAAACACCTTCAGCAAAGTGTATTAAATTAACTCAAAAAATCAGTAGCTCTCCTTTATACAATGATAAACAGGCTGAGAAAGAAGTTATGGAAACAACGCTCTTTACAATAGCCATAAACAATATAAAATATCTTGGTGTCACTCAAACCAAACAAGTGAAAGACCTGTACATCAATAACTTCAAGTCTCTTAAGAAAGAAATTGATGAAGATACCAGAAGATGGAAAGATCTGCCCTGCTCATGGATTGGTAGGATTAATATAGTACAAATGGACATCTTACCAAAAGCAGTCTATAGATTCAATGGAATTTTTATCAAAACTCTAACACAATTCTTTACTGACCTTGGCAGAGCAATTTTCAAATTTATATGATGAAACAAAAGCCCCAGGATAACTAAAACATGATAAAAGAACTTCTGAATGTATCACCATTGCTGATTTCAAGCTATACTACAGAGCAATAGTCATAAACCTGCATGGTATTGGCATAAAAACAGGTTGATCAATGGAATAGAATCGAAGATCCAGAAATAAACCCACACACCTATGGACACTTGATTTTTGACAAAGAAGTCAGAACCCACACAATGGAAAAATGAAAGCATCTTCAACAAATGGTGCTTGTCTAAATAGATGTCTGCATTTAGAAGAATGCAGATAGAGTCATCTATAACTGCACAAAACTCAAGTCCAAGTAGAATGAAGATCTCTACATAAAACCAGACACACTAAATCTAATACATGAGAAAATAGGGAATTGCCTTGAATTTTTGGCACAGGAGACAAATTCCTGAACAGAACACCAATAGCTCAGGAAACAAGATCAACAATTAATTACTTGAACCTCATGAAACTGAAAAGTTTTTTGAGGCTAACAACACCATCAATAGGGCAAAATCACAGCCTATAGAATGGGAAAAGATCTTCACTAACCCTACCTTATACAGAGGGCTAATATGCAAAATGTATAAAGAACTCAATAAATTAGACACCAACAAACCAAAGAACCCAATTTTAAAGTGGGTTAAGAGCTAAACACAGAATTCTCAACAGAGCAATCTCTAATGGATGAGAAGCACCTAAAGAAATGTTTGATAAAAAAATGTTCATTAATGAATTTATGTATTCACCTTGCATCATGATCACAACCTCCTTCTCTTCTTTCCTCCAAGTCCCAGGGGATTCATTGGCAAGTAACAGTGTCAGAGACAGCCCCTTCTCCAATTGTTAGGAGACCCACATGAAAACTAAGCTCCATATCTGCTACATATGTGTAGAGGGACTAGGTTCAGCCCCTCCCTGAATGCTCTTTGGCTGGTGGTTCAGTCTTTGTGAGCCCCCAATGGCCCAGGTTAGTTGACTCTTTATGTCATTTTCTTGACCTTTCCTGCTCCCTCAATCCTATCTCCAACTATCCACAAGACTCTCCAAGCTCTACCCAATATTTATCTGTGGGTCTCTACATCTGTTTTCATCAGCTGTTGAATGAAACCTCTCAGGAGACAGTTATGCTACGTGCCTGATAATAGAGTATCATTAATAGCGGTGTCAGAGTTGACTCTCTCCCATGGGATGGGTCTCACATTGGTCCAGTTACTAGTTAGCCATTCTCTCTACTTCTGCTCCTTCTTTTGCCCTGTGCATCTTGTAGGTAGGGCAAATACTGGGTTGGAGGGTGTTTTTTGGGGGAAGGGAGGTAATGTCCCCTCCCTCTATTGGAAGTCTTGCCTGGCTACAGAGTTGGCCACTTCAGTCTTCATATTCCTCCTGGTAGGAATCTCAGCTAGGGTCACACCCCCACAGTGTCACAGGAGCCCCATACATACATTAAATTAATTAATGAAAAATATTCAGTAAGTATTCTAGTTTGCAGAACTTGAATTCAAAAGAAAACAAGCAAGGAGGAGCAGGAAGAGAAGGAGAAAAAAGAGGATAGAGAGAAGGAGAAGGAAAATGAGGGAGATAAGGTAGAAAGGAGAATGAAGGAGGAGAGGGAGAACTGGAAGAACTAACCCATGGTTACACTCCTTGAGGTGTTCAGAGTGAAGTATAAAGGTTGTTGGGTTCAGGGTGGAAGCCGAGAAAACTCACTTCAGATATAGAAGTTTAAAAATTAAAGTTTCTTTTCTGAGTGTTCAGGGAGGGGTCAGCTTGAAATCTGAACCTCGACCCTGGGGGAAGATTGTACAACATTTTTATTGGATAGGAACACAAAGCATGGGCCAAGAGAACTGGGAGGAGCTACAGTGGTCTCCAATTGTATTTTGACATTATGGGATAAACAAGGGAGTACCTTGGAGACTGGCCATAGCCAGGGCTGCTGCCTTCATTCTCCTAGACATTAGGTCCAGAGCTTAGAGTGATAAGGGGATAAAAGACCTGCATGTAGTTAATTAATAGTTATATATTTTTACAACTTATGCATCTTGGTTTAGATAACAGCAATTTCTATATTCTTATCATTAACAGACAATTAAGAAAGCAGTTGGAGAAGTAAGAAGCATGAGGCCTGGGAACATGGACTTGTTTGATCATGCCAGAAGGATGGAGAAGTTGTCCGTGAGATGGCTAAACTCATACAACTGTCTCCTTCCAAGTTGTCCAGACTCAGACAACTATTTTCAACAGAAGCTGTTCAGTTATAGGAAAGTGCCCAGCTTCCCTAGTGCCCAGGACCTTAAGTTTAGTTTCTGAAAATGAAATGGTAGTTCTTAAGGGTATTATTTTGTGTGTGTTCCCAGCAAAGTGAACATATAAGCAGCAGTTAAAATATACACATCATAATTGTGAGGTTCATGAAATACAGATGTATGTACTAGGTGTTGTAAGGAGAGAGAAGCAGGATCCTGAGTAGATAAGACTTCCTAGAGAAGATAATCTTCAAACTGGATCTTGACCATGGAGTTCTGAAGCAGAACACTTAGCTGCCCACAGAGGCTAGCTGTGGAGCCCTCAGGAAAGCCAGACAAAAGAGAGGAAGTGTGTGACCACATCTGGTTTCTATCTTAAATTTACTAATCATAAAGGTACCTTCGTCTGGAATGATTACATAAGGCAAGGGTTCTGGAATGTTCTCTTTAGACTTAAAAGGAGCAAAGCTCCTTGCTGCACTGCTTGAGGATCAACAAGATCAGAATGCACTATTGCTTTAAGAGAAGTTAGACCTTCATCAGGTTTAACACTATTGCCCAGCGGTGTAATATCAATGTGAATGCTATGAGGGAGTTTACTTTCTGCTTGAATTTGATGCCTGTTCCAAAGGAAGGAATCCAGGTCTAGTCCAGTAAACCTGATCAAAAGCCCATGGTTCAGTAGGCCACAGACCCTAGGAGAGAACCTAGTAGTGTTGTTTTGCTAAATCCTTATATTATCTTCTAATTACTTTGTCTTTCTAATTGTATTGCCTCCTAAATATTTATGCTTATTCCTATAAACTAGTGCTACTCTCCAGCTGGGTCAGAAAGGTTTGTTTTTACAGTGGGTAACAGTTCCTACACAGACACATAATTGGTCACAGTGCTAAGAATAGTGACTATTGAGTATTCATACATAAAAGGGACATCTGTATTATCCCCAGCCCCTTTCTCAAAAGCTCAGGGAACACTATCAAAGATGGAGCTGAGAGAGAGTAAAAAGTCTGCTCCAGGGCTGCCTTGAGACCCTGTCTTCTGAATATAACTGGCCATTGTACTCGTGTACCACCACAAGACGCAAAGCAGATTGAGTCCTTCTACATTCCGACATGGGTGGGGAGCAAGCATTACATTAGTCTTCAGTCCTAGCAGAAAATCTATAGGCAGTTAATGACTGCACATCCAACTAAGCTCTGTGGGTCAGAAAAACAAACAAACAAAATATGAAAGGAAAAAAGGGGGCAGGGCATGTTATGAAGACAAGAATTTCCAGAGGTGGAGGGGACAAGATAAAAGAGAGGAGCTGGGGATGGTGTTATGACCAACATATATTATATGAATTATGAAAAATTTAAAGAATAAATAAAATTTATCTTTAAGAAAAGGGCCCTATTTCCTTAAGGAAAACTAGATGTTTATCCAAAGTTGTTTTCATTAGAGCATCTTGAGACATTATGGGTTTACGATTGGTCACTGAAACTTAAGAGAACACTGAAGATAAATGTCTGTGATCCTTTTGACAGGAGTAAATGTGTAACTGGCCATGGTATAGACGCTGCACTGTCTCATACAATGGAGGATATTCCTGTCTCACCAGTCCAGGGAGTACAAATGGCCACATCATCCCAGCTGAGATAACACATCTTCCTGTATACCAGCTTTCTTCACACTCACCACCTGTGCTCCAGTGTCAACCTTGAGATTTAACTGTCTCCAACAAATATGGAAACAGGTAAAAACAATTCATATTGCCCCATGTCTTCAAATCACATTAATTCATGGGTGATATAAGATTAATATTTAAAAACTAATTTTGCTAGCTATTTGTCTCTTTGTGCCTGTAGTTTAACTTGGTCAGGCTCCATCTCTCCCCTCCAACCAACCCTGGTCAAGATAACTCCCAGTTATTTCTTGAAAACCTTTTAGAAAGTGTCTCAAATGTTCCTTGAGCTTAATAGCTCATGTTTGAAAACCTGTGAGAATTACCCTTCCCATGACCACTTTGACTGTGAGAACAGGATCTCTCTGTGTGGTCTGCATTCTTCTCCTGCTTTGAAGGCTTCAAACATCAGTATATTAAATCACCCACTGAAACCTTGGTCTCCTTGTAATGCCCAAGAGACAAACAGTTTCAAGTAGAACTCCCAAGCATCTGAGTTCATGGCTCTGAACCTAAAGATAGAAGCTTCTAAAGGCATTCCTGAGACCCAGTGCTACTCACAGGAAAATGCAGAACAAGACATTCATGCTCCTGGTACAGGGGCATACACCACAGGATACAAGGGGCAGCTTCCTGAGGTGTGATTACTAAACAAAAGGTTCATATAAGTAATGCACATAACCTAGTGTGCTTGGGCACAGTGTGTGTCAGTGTTCCCACGAAGACACTGAGCATATCCTGCAGCTCCATGTAGTTCCTTGGAAAACCTTTTGCCTTGTTTTCATTTTGTGAAAAGAACAGAGTGTGCTAACTACTTGTCTTTTTTCTTTTTTGTTTTATTTTTATTTTCTTTTTTCCATGTTTTTTTTTTAATTAATGTATTTATTGACTTTACATCATGGTCAAAGCTCCCCTCCCTCCTCTCTTCCCAGGCCCTCCTTCATACCTCCCTTACCCCATCCCCTTTCCCTTTCTCCTCAGAGAAGGGGAGTTCTCCCATGGATACCAACCTGCCTTAGCAGTAGGACTAGGTTTATCTTCTACTATTGATCCTAGAAAAGGCAGACCAGATAGGGAAAAGGAGGTACAAAGGCAGACCTCAGAATCAGAGACAGTCCCTGTTCCAATTGTTAGGGTTTTCATGCGAAGATCAAGTTGCTTATCTGTTACATATGTGTAGGGGGCCCAGATCCATCACATGTATTCTCTTTGGTTGGTGGTTCAGTTCCTGTGGGTCCAAATTATTTGATTGTGTAGGGATTTTTTTGTGATGTTCTTAATCTCTTGAGCTCCTGCAATCCTTCCTCCCCCTCTTCCATAAGAGTCCCTGAGCTTTGCCTAATATTTAGCTGTGGATTTCTGCATCTGTTTCCATCAGCTGCTAGGTAAAGCCTCAGAGGAAAGTTATGCTAGGTTTCTGTCTGCAGGTGTAGGAGAATATCATTATTAATGTCAGGAATGGGCTCTCTCTCATGGGATGGGTCTCAATTTGGGGCAGCCATTGGTTAGCTATTCACTCAAATTCTGCTCCATCTTTATCTTTGCACATGTTGTAGGCAGGACTGGTTTTGGGTTAAAGGTTTTGTGGATGGTTGGTGTCCCCATCCCTCCATTGGAAGTCTTGCCTGATTATAGAAGGTGACTGCTTCAAGTTCCATATCCCCTATTGGTAGGAGTCTTAGGTAAGGTCACCATCATGGGTTCCTGGGCAATGACCTTGCACATAGATTTCTAGTTCATCCCAGAGATGCCACCTTACACCCATCAGAGTGACTAAAATAAAAAATACTCAAGTGACAGCTCATGCTGGTGAGGATATGGAACAAGGGGGAACACTCCTCCATTGCTACTGGGAGTAACAACCAGCAGCAATGGAGGAGTAAACCATCAGCTGCTGTTTAAGTAAACTTAAACAACCAATTTGGAAATCAATTTGATGGTTTATCAGAAAATTGGGAATTGTTCTACCCCAAGCCCCAGCTATACTACTCCTGGACATATGTCCCAAAAATTTCCCACCATCTCACTTGTTCAACTATGTTCATGGCAGCTTTATTTGTAATAACCAGAAACTGGAAACAATCTAGATGTCCCTCAACAAAAGAATGGATAAAGAAATAGTGATTCATTTATACAATGGAATACTACTCAGCTATTAAAAACAAGGACATCATGAAATTTGTAGGCAAATAGATGTAACTAGGAATGTCATCCTGAGTAAGGTAACCCAGACACAGGAAAACAAGCGTGATATATACCCACTTGTAAGTGGATATTAGCCATAAAGTACAGGAGAGCCATATTACAATCCACAGACCCAAAGAAGTTAAGTAACTAGGAGGGCCCAAGGTGGAGGGTGTGCTCTAGAATCTTGAGAAAGGGAAACAAAGTAGATATCAGGAGGAGCTAGAGAGAGGGTACTTCTTAATTTTTAATCACTTGATGATTTAGTTATGGGCACAGTGTTATTGCAGATCTCTGAAACATTTCTATTTCATAACTCTACCTTTATGTCCACGAAACAACTTCTTAAATCCACCTTGCTCTATCCCCTAGTGATTGCCAATCTGTTCTCTGTTTCTGTATCTTTGACTAGTTAAAATGGCTCATGTAAGAGGAATCATGCCTATATGTAATTCGGTTCCTATTTCACCTAGTAGAATGTGTTTTGGGGTCATTTATAGTATTTTTAAAGATTGAATAGTATTTCACTGGACATACCTATGTGCACACATCATATCTCATCTGTCAGTGGCCATTTAGTTTGTTTCCAAGTTTCAGCTGCTGTGAATGATGCTGCTAAGGATGTACAAGCACAAGTGCATCTTTGAAACCATGGTTTCATTTTTTTTTTTTTTTGGATATATACCCAAATAGTTGGCTGGTAAATCATATTTCTAACCTTTAAAGTAATCTTGTTGTTGTTTGCTATAGCAGTTGGGTCATTTCTGAGTCCCACAAGTGTTCTGATTTCTTCACAGTCTCGGCAACACCTGCTATTCATTTCACAATCCTTAACAAGTGTGAACTAGTACTCAGGGTAGTTTTGTGCAAATTTATCTGATTATTTCTCTGTATTAAGGGTCTTTTTGAAATTGTGAGTTCTTGGCACCTCAACCCAAGCTCTGGTGCTTATAAAAGCATGGAGTTATATTTGTGCTGTTTATTCTGTTTCTTTTTTTTCTGGTTTTATGATTTGACAGTGCTATGAAGTCTTAATTAGTTCAGAGTTATTTCTTTAAGTCAGAAAAAATGATATCAGGATAATTTATTTTGGATAAATTGCTCTGGCTGTTGGATTTCTTGACCACTTCCTATGAATACTGAAGGATCTTTTTCTGCATAAATTTTTTCTTAAAAATTTGATAGAGATTACATTGATATTGCTGCCAGCTTGGCTCCATTGTAAAGAAGCCTGATGTTTTGACTCTGGCAAGGTTTTATATCTGGGATCTCTCGTCTGGTGAGATCACTGTCTGGGCTCTGTAATTAGGTGAGGCCAATTGGAATGGCTCCAAACGTAGGCGCATTTGAATGATTATCTCATTAAACAAATTTGCCAGGGAGGATAGCTAAGAGCTATCACAACTCTGGAGTTTCTGTGCTGACATAGTGCTAGTTCCAGAGAAGTTCCCAAGTCTTTTTTGGTCATAGCTGCCTCTGATTATCTAGTTATATGAGTCTTGTAGTGTTCCATGGGAAGATAAATAGAATTGAGCTTCTTAAGCAATGCCTTGAAGCACATAAGGTGGACAACCAACCTTTGTCTCTGATTCCCGTATTAGCAAATCACAGGCCAAGGAGATCACTCTGTGCTTTCTTGCTGGAGGTCAATGTAGACAAAATGAATCCATTCCAATTACCCCTCAACAGTAGTTTGTCTCACTTTTTGTTTTCCCTACAAGTGTGCTGAAGTTTTACCACTGAAACTAACACAGAGACCTACAAGTGGGCAGTGTACAGAGAGGGGGAGATTTTGGAGCACTCGGTCCTAAAAAGGATGTCCTCATCAAAGGCCTTCTCTCAAGGCTCAGGATTTTATGTGGAAGAAGAGGTGAAAAGATTTTAAGAGTCAGAGATAATGGTTAACTCCAAGGAAACTGTGTCTTCCAGATACAGCAGAACTGATTCACATGTCAACTCACAGAAACTGTGGCAGTGTGCGCAGGACCTGCACAGTTTCAAACCACAGGTCCCAGCCTAAGAGAGGAAAGTGGGTCATGGTGTCTCATTCCTAACCAAGAAGCTACCTCAAATTGATATCTGCTTGCAAAGAAAAAAAAAAATGGCTTTCTCTAATGGAGCTTCACTGTGTATATTGACCACACCTCAGGGCAGACCCCATGCCCAAGAGTAGTTGGCCACCACAAAGTGAACTCAGTGGTATTTTTGTACTTTCTGTATCATTTTATTTTGTTTGGAAATTTTTTATCTTATTGATCTTTTGCTTATTTTGATTTTAATTTTGGGAGTTTTATGGGTTTGGGTTTTTTTTGTTTGGTTGGTTTTTATGGTGTCTTTGAAAGAAAAATGGATGGGGTGGGGGATGAGTAGGAGCTAGAGAGGAACTGCAGAAGGGGAAAAATTTTTTTTTTCAGTTAAGAAAAACAAACAATATCTTATCCCTGAGACACAGATCTTTCAGAGAGATGCTTTATCTGAGATAGTCATTGTTAACAGCCCCATGAAGTGCTAGGACTGAAAATCTCTGATTCTTTATCGTGTAGTGATTGTTAAAATTGTAGGCAAATGTTTTTAAAACTGCTTCTCTGTCATTTTGAGGAATGAAAAGGCATTATTTATTAGCTATTTCTGAATACTTTTCTCTGGACCATTTACCTTTAAATAATTCTACCCTTATTAGGGATATTTGCAATGATACTTTTCAAAGATCTTGTTTTTTCAGTGATTACTCTTCGTCATTGTTTTTGGGGAAAGTGGTTTGGTTTCTTCTCCTTCTTTGGTTTTATCGGGACTGCTAATTTCTGAATTAATCTCACTTTTATCATGTTCAAATTCCACTATTCAGAAAGTCTTCCAACTAATCTAACTGTGTTTACAACAAGGTTTCAAGTGTTGACTTTGGAACAATTTTCAGAGCATAAGAACATTTTCACATTCAATCCAATACACGCCATCGAAAAATTTTGGAACAAATAAGTAAATGTTTAGAGACTTTGTGCTAGTAGATTTCTATGTACTTGACAAAACATCTAGACATATCTGGGAAGAAAGAATCCTATGTGAAAAAAAAAACCCAGCTCTGTAAGATCAGCCAGTGGCAAATCTGTGAGGTGTTGTATTGACTAATGACTGATGCTCAGTAGTCACGTTCACTACGAGTGGTAGCACCTCTGAGCAGGGAGACTTGGGTCCTATAAGAAAACAGGCTGAGGAAGCCATAGGGAGAGCAAGCCAATAAGCAGCATTCCTCCATGGCCTTGATATCAGTTCCTGCCTCCAGGTTCCTGCCTTGCGTTCCTGCTCAGACTTCCCTTATGATGGAGTGTTACGTGGAAATATTACATTAAAATAAGCCCCTTCATCCTCATATTGCTTCGGGCATGGTGTTTTATCATACCAATAGATACCTTAAATAAGACAGATATTAATGATTCTTAGTTTTGAAAAGCAAAATAATATTCTATCAAAGAATACCAATGTATGTAATGGGACTTAAATCTCACAGTCTATTTGACTATGACAATTGATAGGTGATCTCAGTTTCTTCAGAATTCTTTTTTTTTTGTATTTTTTTTATTTTAAATAATATTTAATGAACAATCAAAAACAACAAGAACAAACCCCTGTTGCCTCCCCCCTCCCCATGCCTGCCACCCCACCCTCTCCCACTTATCAGCCCTGTCATTCTCCTACACTGGGGCACAGAACCTTCATATGGCCAAGGGCCTCTCCTCCCCTTGATGACCAACTCGGCCATCCTCTACTATACACATGCTGCCAGAACAATCAGTCCCACCATGTAAAGTCCTTGGTTGGTGGTTTAGTCCCTGGGAGCTCTGAGGGTATTGGTCAGTCCATATTGTTGTTCGTCCCAAGAGGCTGCGATCCCTTTAACTCCATTGGTTCCCTCTCTAACTCCTTCATTGGGGACTCTGTAGTCAGTTCAATGGATGGCTGTGAGCCTTTACCTCTGTATTAGTCAGGTATTGAATAAGTCACAGGAAATCTGGAATTGTTTTCTGATCCACTCTGCTCTAAGAAAATGATTGTAGGAATTTATTCCTCTCTCCAGAACCATCTAAAGGGAATGAGTTTTTATGTAGTAGTGTATCAGTGTCTCTAAGGTAAAACATATCATTTTACCCAGATAATGAAGAGCCTTTGTGAGCAACTCACTAGCTGCCCATGATGTATCTAACACTACCCATACCTTTGACACATCAGCCACAGTGGTCTTTACTGTTCTTCTTATAGATTTTTCCCAAACATAGCTCTTATTATAATAAGGCTGGTATTTATGCCAGCTATCGTGTTGCCTTAAAATATTGATAATGGGCTTGTCATCCAGGTGACAGTTAATTTTGTGTCCCTCTAGGTACAGTTCTGACTATCCCATCAATTAGAACTTTGAGACCCCTCTAGCCCATTGATAATGTGTTGGCTCACTTTTTTCAATTTTCATGCAGAATTTTTACTCTTTTCTGATACTCTTTTTTGAGTCTCGCCCACTTGTTCCTGCTTTGTAAATGTGCCATGAAAACAGAACCTTTGCCTTGTTCAACTACTGTATTTTCAGTACTCAAACTGACTTCTTCCACATAATGGCTGCGTGAGTTAATGAATGAAATAATTGTCTCTCATATCAGCTGTGATGAGGAGAAATCACACCCATTCTTCCCTTGATCTTGTCCACCAGATGATCTAGCTTTCTCATCTCTTCTACCTGTTGCAGCAGCCAAAGTTATTCTATTCTGTACCTTTCAAACACTACTCTCAACTGATCACATTTGTTCACATTATGGCAGTGTAGATCACATTTGTTCACATCATGGCAGTGTTAACTATAGATCTAATTGCTGGTAGTTGTCAATCTTCTGATTATGTTTCAATATTTCAATAAATCTTTATTTAGCCTAATATGTCAATGACTGCATCTCTAGACAGATGTTCCTGTCTTTATACGGATTGGCTTCACCTCAGCTCATAAACTTACCATCTCATTTTCTCTCTAATCCAAAGAAACTGAGCACAGGAAGATGAATTCATTTATAGTACAGGGAAACTGTGGCAGAACTTCTAATTTCCTTCTGCTTTTCTAGCCTAACATGTAATTTCTTGGAAAAGATGAATCAAAACCCAAGAGGTGTCCCTGCGTTGATTTAACTGACATTTGATGTCAAATCTTTGTGCAATGTTTTCCTGCAACTACAGTCTGTCCTAGAGATGAGATTTTACTCTTTTCCTTCCCCTGATATGGAATCCCTAGAGAAATTATCATTCTTTGGAGTCCATTGTTTTAGGATCCTTGTTTCCAGTTTGTCTATTCCAAGATATCACAGATGTTCTTTGATGATTATCTGTGA
>JADRCC010558511.1:2538-16674 GCA_019843855.1 Hylomyscus alleni | reverse complement strand
GTATCCTGGTTTACATAGTAAGTTCCAGGCCATCCAAGTCACACAGTGAGACTCTCCCTCTCTCTCACACACAAAAGGGTCTGGGAATATAATTTGGTGGTACATTACTTGCCTACCACATATATGGCTCCAAATCCAATCTTCAACACTGAGGGGAAAAATGTATTTTTAAATACTCAGGACCTGTCAATCATTTGATAATTGTTAGCTGGTAACTATATTTTACTGTCTGTGTCTCAGGGGAGGACTTACTGAGATAAAGGTGATCTCAGGCATTTGAACACTTTCCAGAGATGGGTTGATGCTTGGGACTGACCCTGCCTGTGTCTTCCCTCTCCTTGTAGACCCAGCAGTACCCTTCAGGGCGCTCTGTCACAGAGATGGAGGTGATGCAGTTCCTGAACCGTGGCCAACGCTCGCAGCCCTCGGCCCAAGCTCTCATCTACTTCCGAGATCCTGATTTCCTTAGGTACCTACCTGCCACGGACTGGGTTTATGCGGGGACCCCTTATTCTGCAGGGTGATGAAAGTTCTGGCCAGGTGGGCAAGGGATTCCGTTGCGTGACAGACAGAAACGACACAAAGAAGTGTGGTATCTGAATGTATTTTCACAAAATAAGAATCGGGCTTATACAGTATACAAAAACAGGGCGAATGTCAGAAATCAAGTAGGCAGGTAGCAGTGACATCAAAGACAGTAGATCAAACAGCCAGGTGTAAATGATTCCTTCCAAAGTACACTTCCCCACTGGGCTACCTTGGCAGCCCTAAGCAAACACCCAACTATGTAATTCTTCTGAGTTGTCAGAAGTATGCACCAGGGGGATCTCATTCTAGCTAACCTCTCATGAATAATACATTACTTAGATCCTGGGAGTGATTCCTGGGAGCATTTGTAACAGACTCCCAAATTGCCAGGGGAGCCAACCAACTTCTCTCTAATATGTGAAATAGTTTGCCATTTGTTGACAGTAAACTTTAATGCCTGGTCTTTTTCCCTCTCTGGAGACAAGCTGTCTGAATAGGTGACATCCTTGAGAAATCCAGGCCGAGAATCAGCTCAGCACTGATTAGGATTAGTTGGAACATTGTGGGGGCTGGGAAACAAGGTTCAATTTAGTTTGGCTGTAAAGAAATATTTCTTAGGGCACCTTTATGCCTGAATAAAGAAAGCATGCAGATCTCTCCACAGACTTTAGCGGAGACCAATCTGGAACACATCTGAGTTAGGAGATGCCAACAACTGACTGAATACCCAGGAGGCACAAACTCCCTTTGAAGTCATAACACCTCTTGTCCATGATCAAGCTTTTAACCCTGATACTGGGGGTAGACGAGTGAGTGTAGCACCTTCTGTTGCTACCAGGTCAAAATATCCTCCACAGAAATCCAGACAGGCCCGGTCCTCAATTCCCAGCATTCAGTGTGAAAGAGAAATGGGCCTCAGATCCGTTTTTTCCACTCTAACTCGGATCTAAACCTAGTACAAAGTTTCAGGGGGCCAGAGTCTTATCTCCTGACTAATGACAGGAGACGAGGAGTCTGGCCCTGCCCCTGTGTGTCTTGTGGTTCAGCTCTGTGCCAGATGCCTGGAAACCTGACTTTATTTCCGAGTCAGAAGAGGCTGCACATCGGGTCTCAGAGCTGAAGAGATACCTGCACGAACACAAAGAGGTTACCTGTCGCAGGTGAGCTGCCGGAGGTGGAGGCACCTATCCATTAGAGGTGTGGTGCAGGGAGCCAGGCTTCCCTGACTGCTTGGGTTATGTTTTTCCTACAGCTACTCCTGTGAATGGGGAGGCGTAGCAGCTGGCCGGCCCTATACTGGGGGCCTGGAAGAGTTTGGACAGTTGGTTCTCCAGGATGTGTGGAGCATGATCCAGAAGCGTTACCTGCAGGTCAGCAAGAGTGCTGACAGAGGGGAGCGAGCTTGGTAGTCCTGGGTGGGAAGCAAGTTGGTGGGTTTTAGGCCAAGAGGTCCCAATAAACATGGGAACATAATCAACATTCTGTGACCTTCAGCCTGGGGCCCAGTTGGAGCAGCCAGCATCCATCTCAGAAGATGATTTGGTCCAGACCAGCTTTCAGCAGCTGAAGAACCCACAGAGTCCTGCACGGCCACGCCTTCTTCAGGATACAGTGCAGCAGCTGATGCAGTCCCATGGGAGGCTGAGCCTAGTGACTGGGCAGGCAGGACAGGGAAAGACTGCGTTCCTGGTATGAGCCTCGGCCAGCAGGAAGAGCTTTGGGGCTAGAGAGGTAGGGTGGGGAGATTGTGCACCTACTGAAACGTAAATACGGTTCTGTTTGTCCCACACAGGCATCCCTTGTGTCTGCCCTGAAGGTCCCCGACAAGCCCCACGAGCCTCCGTTTGTTTTCTTCCACTTTTCAGCGGCCCGCCCTGACCAGTATCTTGCTCTCAACCTCCTCAGACGCCTCTGTACCCATCTGCGTCAAAAACTGGGAGACCCGAGTGCACTCCCCAGCACTTATAGGTGTGTACCTCAAGATTAGCCGGCTGTGTTGCCGTCCCAGCTTCCCTACCTCTGACCCTGGCCTCTTCACACACAGAGGCCTGGTGTGGGAACTGCAGCAGAAGCTGCTCCTCAAATCCGCTCAGTCGCTGCAGCCTGGTCAGACTTTGGTCCTTATCATCGATGGGGCAGATAAGTTGGTGGATCATAATGGACAACTGATTTCAGACTGGATCCCCAAGTCTCTTCCACGGGTGAGAGTGAGACCAGGCTGAGACAGGAGGAAGGTTGGAGAGAAGGGTGCCGTGGGTGATCGGGACAGGGACCTCTCTAATGCTGTTCTTTTTTTCCCCCTCTACCTTTCTGTTCCTTTGTGCAAATGTCACAGCGAGTACACCTGGTGCTGAGTGTGTCCAGTGACTCAGGCCTGGGCGAGACCCTTCAGCAAAGTCAGGGTGCTTATGTGGTGGCCTTGGGCTCTTTGGTCCCATCTTCAAGGGCTCAGCTTGTGAGAGAAGAGCTAGCATTGTATGGGAAACGGCTGGAGGAGTCACCTTTTAATAACCAGGTTGGACCCAGACCAGGGCTTGTGGGGATGTGGGGTGCATCAGGGAGTTAGGACGATGCAGCTGCTGAGGCCACTAGCTGTCATCCTAGCAACGCCTTTTGGATTTCTCCAGACCTCTCTGCCAGGGGAAGTTGTTCATAAGATAGCTCTGATGTTTCCTAAGACCACCCAGAAGTTTCCATGGTGAATAGTCTCCCTAGGGAGGGTGAGTAGAATTATGGCTAAGGGGTGCTAAGCTGAGGAGTGGAAGCTTTCCTGACAGGATCTAGCTGGGATGTAGGAGTGGGGTATGTATTTTGAGGTGATGTTATATGCTCACCCCTTAATCAGACTCTCAGAGGAGTAGACACTTGACCGTGGTGCCATAGCAGAGGCAGCTGTGGTAGGCGTCCCTAATCTCCTGAATAATGCTGAATATCCTCTACATCCGACCAGATGCGGCTGCTGCTGGCAAAGCAGGGTTCAAGCCTGCCATTGTACCTGCACCTCGTCACTGACTACCTGAGGCTCTTCACACTGTATGAACAGGTTAGTTGTTTCTTATCCACAAAGTCCTAATGTATTTCCCTTTGCTGTTGGCCTTTTTTGGGCTCCATTCCTCATCCCGGCCTGTCTTGGTTACTTTTCTGTTGTTATGATAAAATACCTTCACACAAGCAGCTGAAGAGGGGGGGGCTTTATTTGGCTCACAGTTGGAGTTTGTAGTCTGTTGTGGCAAGGTTGTTAAAGTGGCAGGAGCTTGGAGCAACTGGTCTCATTGCACCTGCTGTCAAAAAAAGAAAGAGCTATAAATGCTGTGCTCAACACATTTTTAATGCGCAGGATATCAGCCAAGGGGATGATGCCACCCATAGTGGATAGGTCTTTCCACTTCAAGTTCCCAGGACATGAGCCCAGCGAAACCTGATTCTCGACTAAAATATTACACAAGTATTCCCTATCCTAGTTTTTGATAAAGCGCTGTTGCTCTCTGAAACTTCTGGTGTAGTTTTTTCTTAGTTTTATTTTCTATTGCTGTGATAAAAAACTGGCAAAGCCTACTTAAGGGTGTAAGCATTTCTTGCTCACAGTTCACAGGTGTAGTTCACCATAGTGAGGAAGCCAAGAGGAGCGTGCATCAGGAAAGAGAGGATGAATGCATGTTGCTGCTCAGCTTCCTTACTTTAAAAATATTATTAAATCCATTCATTTTATTTTGTTTGAATGATATATATGTACTGTGTATATGCCTGGTTCCCAGGGAGGTTAGAAGAGGGCATTAGATTCTCAGGAACTGGAGTTACAGATGGTTGTGAACTATCATGTGGGTCTGAGAGTTAAACCCAAGTCCTCTGCAAGAGCAACAAGTGCTCTTGACTGCTGAGCCGTCCCTCCAGTCCCTCAGCTTTCCTTCTAGTCCAAGATCTATCCAGGGAATGATGCTACCCAAAGCGAGTAGGTCTTCCTCAGGATAATTCCCCACAGGCATGGCTAGTGGCCCATTTTTCAGGTGGTTGTAGACTCTGTCGGGTTGAAAATTAACACTACCCATCATGCCATCTTCATCTTTTGCTGACTTTGGTCACCCATTCCCTATTTTTGCCTGACTCCAACTTCTCTCTCAACTGTTTTTCTTTACTTTTCACTCCTTCTCACTGTAGTTCTTGCTACCCCATCCTCTCTTGTACTGCCAGAGTCACCTGTCTGCCTCCTCCCACCCCCCCCCCCCCCCCCCCCCCCATCGACAAAGCATCCTCTTCTTTCACTCCCAGGTGTCTGAGAGACTTCGAACCCTGCCTGCCACTCTCCCACTGCTGCTGCAGCACATCCTGAACACCTTGGAGCAAGAGCATGGCCATGATGTCCTTCCTCGGGCTTTGACTGCCCTCGAGGTCACCCGTAGTGGTCAGTGGTTGGGGAAGAATGGGAAGCTGAGGGCTCAGCTATTGGCTAACCTTAGGTTGGCTGGGATATTAGCCAGAGATGCCAGGAGGGGTCATGGGTAATGGAGATGGGCTCCCTGTGTGGTCTGGGCTGTCAGAGAGTTTGCATTTTCAGGTCTGACTGTGGACCAGCTGCATGCAGTTCTGAGCACATGGTTGGTTCTGCCCAAGGAGACTAAGAGCTGGGAAGAAGCAGTGGCTGCCAGTCACAGTGGAAACCCTTACCCGTTGGGTCCATTTGCCTACCTAGTCCATAGTCTTCGAAGGTAATGTTGCCCCAGCTGAGCTCTCAGCAGCCCTACCACCTCTCCCGTTAGGACATCCTAAGATTCTTTCTTCATCTCACCCATTCTTTGGTATAGCCCCACACTCGCCTCCCAGGTCTTGAATGCTACTCTTTCAGTTTCCATTCTGCACATTGCTGTGTCCGTGTGTTCACTGACTGGCTCTGTTTCTCCTCCCTTACTCTTCTCCCCTGTTCTCCTGAGGACAGTTTACTAGGGGAGGGCCCGGTGGAGCGCCCTGGTGCCCGGCTCTGCCTCTCTGATGGGCCTCTGAGGACAACAGTTAAACGTCGCTATGGGAAAAGGCTGGGGCTGGAGAAGACTGCGCATGTCCTCATTGCAGGTGATTACAGCCCGAGTCAGCCTGGGCAGGAGTATGGGGCTTGGATCTGGAGGTCAAGACCATACACTGGCCACTGGGTAGATAACTCTGCCGCAGCCTAAGACCTTGGATATGCTGCAGCGGTAAGCCCTTCTCAATGTCTGTCCTTGCAGCTCACCTCTGGAAGATGTGTGATCCCGATGCCTCAGGCACCTTCCGAAGTTGCCCTCCTGAGGCTCTCAAAGATTTACCTTACCACCTTGTGAGTCCCCCGGCAGCTCTTAGCTTCCTTAGTCCACGCATCTGCTTGGGCCGTTCTTAGATTGCTCTCCCCTTTCCCAGCAACCCCACCCGTGTCATTTAGCCCCTTACACACTCCCTCTACCTTTGAGTTTTCCCCAGCTCCTGGGTGTAAGTCCTAGATGCAGAGGCATGGTCGTGCGCTAGCCTCTTCCTCCTCACCAGCCCCTCTACATTCCTAAGGAATCCAATCTGCTCTCCCCAGCTCCAGAGTGGGAACCATGGTCTCCTGGCAGAGTTTCTTACCAATCTCCATGTGGTAGCTGCTTATCTGGAAGTGGGTCTACTTCCCGACCTCTTGGAGGCTCATGTGCTCTATGGTGAGATAAGCCACTGGATTCTTTCTTTTGAGATATGGGATACCCTGCTCAAGGGGAGGTGTAAACAGTAGCCAGATTTCCATTCCTGCCTCAGAATGCCCCAAATATAAGCAAATGATTCTTAGGAAACCCCTTTGCTTAAACCTCTTCACTAGAGCGTCTCAGTTTATACTGTACAGTAAATTATCTGGGAAGTTTGTTAAAATTCCAGATTCTAAGGTTACCAAATTTCACTACCCTAGGTATTCAGTGGAACCCCAAGCTTATGTTTGGAATAGGTGTTCCTGATGTGAAGTTTAAAGGGTGATACTCCCTTAGAGACTTAAAAATTTAAATACACCATAAAGTATACTTGGTGCTGAGGTTAATGGAGTCTAGGTAGGTTTCCTAGTGATACTGTGTTTTCTGACCCCTACTCCCTTGGTGTATATGTGTGTTTGTGTGTATGTGTGAGTGTGAGTATGTGCATGTTTATGTGGTTTTGTAGGAGTATGTATATGTTTGTGTGAGTGTGTATTTGTGTGAGGGTGTGAATGTGTGTGTTTGTGTGTGTATGTGTGTTTTTGTATGAGTGTGTATACATTTGTGTGAGGGTGTGTTTTTGTATGTATGTGTGGTGTGTGTATGTACATGTGCTTGTGTGAGTATGTTTATGTGTATTTTTATATGCGAGTGTAGGTATTTGTGTGTGAGTGTGTATGTAGGTGAGTGTGTTTGTGTGTCTCTGTGTGTGTGAATACGACGCACAGTCACCTACAGAGGCCAGAGAAGCTGTTAGTTGTCTGTTACTCTCTACCTTACTCCATTGAGAAAGGGTCTCTCACTGAATCTGGAGCTCACTGGTTTTTGGTCAGGCTGATGACCAGCAAGCTCCAGTGGTTCTCCTGTCTGCCCCGCCCCACCCCAGCACCAGCACTGGGGTTACAGGTGCATGTGGCTTTTTAGGTAGGTGCTGGGGATCTGAACTCAGGTCCTCACGCCTGTGCAGCAAGCTCTCCAACCCACCGAGTCATCTCCTCAGCTACTCTCAGTCTCTCTCTTTTTTTAAAAATAGCTTCTTCGAAGCCTGAAGCCAACCAGAAGCTCCCGGAGGCAGATGTTGCTGTTTTCCATAACTTCCTGAGACAACAGGCTTCACTCCTTACCCAGTATCCTTTGCTCCTGCTCCAGCAGGCAGCTAGCCAGCCTGAAGAGTCACCTGTTTGCTGCCAGGCTCCCCTGCTCACCCAGCGATGGCACAACCAGTTCACACTGAAATGGATTAATAAACCCCAGACCTTGAAGGAGCAGCATAGGTAAGACCCTTGGGCCTAGCTGTGGTAAGCCTTTCAGAGCAGTGGCCCTTTCAGAGACAAAGGCAGGACAGACTAGAACTACTGTGACGAGAAGGAGGGTGCAGATACAGAGATGCAGAATTTGGTTCCCATTGGCTTTCTTCTCCTCACTTCCTTTCTCCCTGTTTTTTTTTTTTCTTCCTCTCTAGCCTGTCTCTGACAATTTCTTCATCCCCAACCGCTGTGGCCTTCTCCCCTAATGGGCAAAGAGCAGCTGTGGGGACCGCCAGTGGGACAATTTACCTGTTGAACTTGAGAACCTGGCAGGTATGATGCTGAAGGCAAGACAGAGTGTCTGTCAGAAAAACCCTCACATACTGCCCTGAAAGTCTAGGCAAGCCAAGCACATCCTTAATATCCTAGTTGATTCAGCAACTTCATTCAATTCATATCAAATTAGACATCTTGGTCAAAAGCTCATTCAACAGCTGGATATGAGAGTTCACCCTTGTAGTACCAGTATTAGGGAGATTAGGGCAGGAGGATTGTGAGCTCAGAGCCAGCCTGGGCTCTATATTAAGTACAAGGCCAACTGGGACTGCATAGAGCAAACTGAAACCCAAACAAAAGACATGACTGTGCAGCATGACTGCGCAGCTTCCATTCAAGGCATGTGACTTAGTATTTAGAAGAACACGGGGCTCCGAACCAGGACCCAGTTGTTCACATCATAACATCTATGAGAGTTGTGTAGATAGAGGAGAACCTTGGATGGAGAAAGGCAGGCCTTCTGGCTTACACAGGGAGCCTTAGAGAAAACACAGCAGAGAGTGGTTCTCTAAATGGCTGTGCATGGTTGCAGCAGTGGGTAAAACCAGACTGGAGAGAGCCACAGCTTTCTCTTCTTACCCAAACCACCCCCTCACCCCTGTGCACATGCATGTATGTAACACATTTTCCCTAGAACCCTGAAAATCTGTGGTATGGGGTCTTGGAGCGAGAAAAGGTCACCCTGCCTTGATTATGAGGTATACTTGAGCCTGTATTTGGGCTGGGAATGTAGACAGCCAAGGACTTAAATATCTTTTGCCCTGGCCTCCTTTTTATGGCTGGGGCCTGGAATGGGTTGGATTTGGAGGACTAAGGGCATCACCTCAGTCTCGCTTCCCAACCGGCTGTTTCAGGAGGAGAAGGCTCTGGTGAGTGGCTGTGATGGGATTTCCTCTTTTGCATTCCTCTCGGACACTGCCCTCTTCCTTACTACCTTCGATGGGCTCCTGGAGCTTTGGGACCTACAACATGGTTGTTGGTAAGATCTCCCATGACTCTGAGTGAGAAGCCCTGAGAGAAATGAATGAGGAGGCAGCCTAATTGCCAGGTGACCCCAGGACCCTGACTTTGGCTTCCTGGGGCAGGGTGTTCCAGACCAAGGCCCACCAGTACCAAATCACTGGCTGCTGCCTGAGCCCAGATCGCCGCCTGCTGGCCACTGTGTGTTTGGGAGGATACCTAAAGGTAACAGAAAGTGAGCTCAACCATGAGCCAAAATTGATTTTGTTGCTCAACGTGACATGACTGCCTGTTCTGGGGAAGCCTTGCTGAGGCAGGGGACTAGATAAGATAACCCCGAGGAGCTCCAGGGCTGAGAGGCTCTGCCATTTTTGTCTAGCACCCTGATCTCTCCTCTCTTTCTTCTCCAGCTGTGGGACACAGTCCGGGGACAGCTGGCTTTCCAGTACATCCATCCCAAGTCTCTGAACTGTGTTGCCTTCCACCCAGAGGGGCAGGTGGTAGCCACAGGCAACTGGGCTGGCAACATCACCTTCTTTCAGGCAGATGGACTCAAAGTCACCAAGGTAAGAAGGTCCTGTGTCACTCTCCAGGAGAACACCCAGGTCTATAGCAAGAGTGGAGAATAACAGCTACATTCCATGTCATTTTGAGCCCATACCGAGAACAGGCTCTGTGGTGTCTATCTTTATACCCACGTCTAGGAACTAGGGGCCTCAGTACTCTCTGTCCGCACTCTGGCATTCAATGCACCTGGGAAGGTTGTGGCTGTAGGCCGGATAGATGGGACAGTGGAACTGTGGGCCTGGCGAGAGGGTGCACGGCTGGCGGCCTTCCCTGCACAGTGTGGCCGGGTCTCTGCTGTTCTTTTCCATGCTGGAGGCCGGTTCCTGACGGCTGGAGAAGATGGCAAGGTGAGTTTCCAGAGGGTCTGTGGGCTCAGGGACAGAATAGGGAAAGTAGGGATATATTCAAGTAATGCTGGGGGCCTTGGTTGAGGATCCTGGAGGAGTTTGGATGGTGAGAGAGAAGTATTTTGAAGGAAAATGTCAAGGGGTGGGGCATACAGTGGAGGTAAGTACCTTCAAACTTCTCTTGCACCCTAGGCTCAGTTATGGTCAGGATTTCTTGGACGACCCAGAGGTTGCCTGGGCTCTCTTCCTCTTTCTCCTGCGCTCTCTGTGGCTCTCAACCCAGATGGTGACTTGGTGGCTATTGGGTACCGAGAAGATGGCATTAAAATCTACAAGATTTCTTCAGGTATCAGAAGGGGAGTAGATGGGTTTACAGCCTTGGAAAGAAGGCTCCTTCCGCCTCATTTCTTACCCCTAAATATCTTTCTTTCCTATACTCTTCCATTTTCTAGGTTCCCAGGGGGCTCAGCGTCAAGAGCTAAACGTGGCAGTGTCTGCACTGGTGTGGCTGAGCCCTAGTGTTTTGGTGAGTGGTGCAGAAGATGGATGCCTGCGTGGCTGGATGCTCAAGGGAAACTCCCTGCATTCCCTGTGGCTATTATCGAGATACCAGAAGCCTGTGCTGGGACTGGCCACCTCCCAGGAACTCATGGCCGCTGCCTCAGGTACAACTGAACAGTGTTACTGAATCATGTCTTTGGAATATGCTTGTGTCACCCTTCAATTTATAACTGTAATTATACATCCTTATCAAAATCCATGCGCATACAGTGTTTACTTACAACTTTAAAATGCTTTTGAATGTGTTGCGTTCTGTTGAAGAGTCAGTTTTTTATGCAGCTGGGGCTTCTCAAAAGAACTGCCTCAGCTTTGTTCCTCTGGGGTTTTAGTGTACTGTAGGGTGGCAAGTCAAGAAGTCCTGAGCATTTGGCTTCTCTGCTGTCTTGCTCTTTGGCTAGGAAATTGCCTTTGGTACTAGGAGGTGCCTTCTAGACTAGGGGGTACCCACTTTCTCCAGGAAAATTTTAAGGCTTTAAATGTGTTTCTTTTTTTTTTTTCAGTTTAGATTTCTGTCCCACGTTTAGAATCTATGCAAGTTTTTGCCCCATATTGGGTGTCAATTATTAATATAATTTTAAAAGGGTGACAGTTTTTTTTTCTAATCCTGACTAACTCCCAGGTCATTGAGACAGAGACTATATTTTTATATTTTATGCTTACAACACATAGCTGGGTTATTAATCCACTCTAACCCTCTAACCTCATCTGGTTACCTCCCAGCCAGAGTGCCCATGATACCTGTGGTTTAATATTGTTCTAGCTCTCTCTGTTTCAGATTTTTTTTCTCATGCTGCTTCTCACACTCTCTCCTCATGGCTTGCTTCTCCTCCTCCTCTTCCTCCTCCTCTTCTCCCTCTTCTTCTTCCTTTCTCAGCTCTCTCTCTGTGTGTGTGTGTGTGTGTCTGTTTCTCCCTTCCCCTCTCCCTCGCCCTCTCCTCTGGCTGGCAAAGTCCAGCTCTATTCTCTCTTCTGCTCAGCTATTGGCTAATCGGCTTTATAGACAAGTCAAAGAATTAAATGAGGAGCAATGCTTGCGCAAACTTGAAACAGGAGATACTTGGGATAAACATTACAATGCCATGTCTGGTTTGCAACTAGATGTGGGCAAGCCGAGAAATCAGCATGTTAATAACACAAGGATAACCTTTACACAAAAGCATTATGGCTACAGTGTTCCTCTTACATAATTATTCTAGAATGTTTCTAGAGGGAGGAAGAGGAGGACAGGGAGAGAGGTTTGGTCCTCACAGATGGTGAGGTGAAAGTGATTTAGGCCTTGAGAAAAAAAAAAACGCCTCCATTGCAGCTGTTGTGAGAAGTGTGGTGAGCAGTTACACACCTGGAGCCAAACTCTTGACTTGAGTTCCACCATGCAGAAGCTGGGTACAGGGTGTTCCCATGCTGTGTGCTTATGTAGTGAGTGACCCTTGCCCAGGACCTCGTCACGTTCCGGTGACTCCCCATCCTACTTCCTTGGAGCAGGACTCCGTTGTGTGCTGGGCTGCGCTCCTGTGGTTTCCTCTGGATCCTAGGCCAGTCTTGTTTCTGCTTTCAGAAGGCACTTCCCCTTCTGTTTCACCGATACAGAGGACTTCACAGTGCGACTGTGGCCCAGACAGCTGCTGACACAGCCTCATGAGGTAGAAGAGTTGCCCTGTGGTACTGAACTCCGGGGACACGAGGGGCCAGTGTGCTGCTGTAGCTTCAGCCCTGACGGAGGCATCTTGGCCACAGCAGGCAGGGATCGGGTGAGCTACAGAAGGATGCAACCCCATGGCCCCACAGCCTCTCTGATCCTAGATTCCTGAATGGTTCATTTCCCACTGCTTTCTTGAACTTTTTGATCCACCAGATCTGCAGGTGGGTCTACCTGCATGCCTTATACTTTCTCTCTTCTTTAAAACTTCCTGCTTGAAATCAGATAGGGTGGTACCTACCTTAATCTCAGTACTTAGGAGATCAGATCATTAGCTACAGAGGTAGCCCAGGGCCAGCTTAGGCCTCATGAGACATTGTCAGAGACTAACAACTCCTGTCTGAAATGGCTTTGGATTCTTATGGTCTGTGTCCTGAAGGATCCCTGTTCTTACTTTTCCAGAATCTCCTCTGCTGGGATGTGAAGATAGCCCGAGCCCCTCTCCTGATTCACACTTTCTTGTCCTGCCATCGTGACTGGATCACAGGCTGTACATGGACCAAAGACAACATCCTGGTGAGTGAAGGGATAGGAAAGAGTAGACAGGCCCAGCAGGTATCCTGAGGGAAAACAGTACTCTCCACTCTCCGTTTCAAACTTTTTCTAGCATCTATTAATGATAGTCATGCTAGCCTTTGCTGGGTGTGTACATCGTCTACATTAGGTTTGACAGAAGCTCACTTATTACCACAATTAATCTCTACCATACCCTGTAAAGTAGACTCTACCAAAACTAACCCCAGAAAAGCATTTTCAAGGTCATGCCAGGGGTAAAGCTGAGCTAACCAGAGTTCTTTTTATTTAAAAATCCTTACACTTTTGTGTACATCTGTGCATGTGTGCAGATGGACACGCCTTTGTGCCATGTTATGTACAAAGACAGCTTGTAGTAAGCAGTCAATGCTCTCTTTTTACATACGGTTTCTAGGGATTGAGCTTAGGTTGTTAGGTGGTAAGCAGCTTTACCCACCAACCCACTCTACCATCCAGAAGCCAATAAACATTCTGATAATGAAAGCCTTTTTGGTGTTGGATATTGAACCCAAGGCCTTGCACATACTAGGCCCTTATACATACTGGCAGGTGCTCTACCATCTAGCCATTCCTCTAGCCCAGTGGTTCTTTTTTTTTTTTTTTTTTTAAGATTTATTTATTATTATACATAAGTACACTGTAGCTGTCTTCAGACACATCGAAGAAGGTGTCAGATCTCATTACAGATGGTTGTGAGCCACCATGTGGTTGCTGGGATTTGAACTCAGGACCTTCGGAAAAGCAGTCAGTGCTCTTACCTGCTGAGCCATCTCACCAGCCCATAGCCCAATGGTTCTTAACCTACCTAATGCTTTAACCCTTTAATACAATTCCTCGTGTTGTAGTGACCCACAACCATAACATTATTTTTGATGCTACATCATAACTATAATTTTGCTACTGTTATGAATCATAATGAAAATATCTGATATACAGGCTATTTGATATGTGACCTATGTGGAAGGGTTGTTCGCCCCCCCAGGGGTCATGACCCACAGACCAAGAAACACTGCTCTAGAGCATGCTTTTTTTTTAAGACTTACATTTTTAAAAAATTACTTGTGGGCTGGAGAGATGGCTCAGTGATTAAGAGCACTGACTGCTCTTCCAGAGGTCCTGAGTTCAATTCCCAACAACCACATGGTGACTTTCAATCATCTATCATGGGATCTAATGACGTCTTCTGGTGAATCTGAAGATAGCTACAGTGTACTCATATAAATAAAATAGATAAACCTTTAAAATATAATTCTTTAAAAAAATTATTTGTGTGTCTTTGTGGGTTTGTGCATGTGAGTGCTGTGCTTGTGGAGGCCAGAAGAGAATGGTGGATCCCCTGAAACCGGAGTTACAGGCCTTTGTGAGCTACCTGATGTGTGGGCTGAGGAGCAAATTCATGTCTGCTAGAACAGGGCAACTTTGCAATGGTAGCCATTTCTAGACCCAAAGCCCATGTTCCTAACATGATACAGTACTGTCTGAGAGTGAAAGATGGCGCTGTGATTTATTTGCTCCTAAGGCATAAAACTAATCTCAGATTATTTTCTTGGGGTTTGTGGTATATATTTTCCCTATGCAGAGTTCTTATGTTGTTTTTAAAAAGATATAAGAAAGGACCCAGGCATGGTGCTGTATGCCTTTAATCCTAGCATAGTGAATTCCAGGCCAACCAGAGC
>JADRCC010558505.1:0-10075 GCA_019843855.1 Hylomyscus alleni | reverse complement strand
TCCTCGCAGTCTGATGTCCAAGTCTGATGTCCCTAGTTTAATCCTCAGGACCTACACGACTGAAGGAGAATACTGACTTCTGCAAATAGTCCTCTGACCTACACATACACACTTGATACACACACCTCCACCATACACAAAATAAAATCAAGAAGAAAACATGAATAAACAAATGGAATGTATAATGTGTCAGATCAACTCAAACACATTAAACTGAGAAACATGCTAGCCATTGTCTAACCACCCAGCCATCCATTCTGTTTATATGCAGTCATTTCTGACCACTTATTGGTGTAGATATAAAATTTTTATTTAGTTATCTCTTTTTGTAGAATATTAAACTGTAAAAACTGTCTTAAAGCTTGTTATCAATTTGGATGTATGCAACCTTTCCAAAATGATACAATGTAGCATTAAAGAGTTAACTTGTGTCTATTAAAATTTACTCAGAGTATAAAGGAAAAAGCCCTAATCTGCTGTGTTAGTGAAGTTATCTTAGGGATGAGGAAACTAACAGCTCCCAGGTTGAGACTTGACCTATAATAGGCTGGTTTCAAGTCTATCATAACTTTCTTAGTCTGTCTTTTCACTTAATTGGTCAAGATTTAAGCCCAGGACCCCATCCTGATTATTTCCTTCACTGATTTCTTGCCTATCACAGGATTGGAAGTAATTTTGCTGAGGATGGTATTGAGTGGAACAGATTTGAATGATTGCTCCAGGCCTCGAGGACTCTAATTTGTCCCCTTTCCTTTCCCTTTGAGCTTTTTTTCTATTATTAATCCCTCTCTATGATGACCAAAGTATTGTGCATTCTAAAGCAAAAAAATACAGATTTTATAGTCATTAATGACCTCAGTGCAAACACTCTTCCATTAAGTCTTCCATTGATCTTGCTGTTGAATAGGCATTTCCTTTCTTTCACATCTACACATCAAGATAATATAAACTGGGACCTTTTTTCAGTTTCCAACATCAGGAATGATACAGCTTAAAGGTGGAGAGAGCCGAAAGTATTTTAACAGAGAAGACTACAAATTTAGAGAGATTAACAGAGGGATGGTTTTGTGTCTCTATCAAGGTGTCAGAGCTTTGAGTCAGTTTCACACAATGCTCTGAAATATTGTCAGGCCACACTTCTGCTCCTAGCCAGCAGGGTGGAAGAAAGCAGAATGGGAAAACATGATGTGTAGAAAACTAACCCACTCACCAACCAAACCAACCAAAATCACAAACATTAGCTGTCTTCAGAGTGTGTTTTTAGGACACCTTCCCATCCCCATGTCATTGGCTGGGACTGAGTCCGCAGATCACACCTGTTTCAGTGGAAGCTAGAAAGTCTTCTCTGGTCATGGCTTGTGGATAGAGATAAAAATAACTGAGAGTTTTGTTCCTGATAGCAGTAGCAACAACGGAAACTAAAAAGGAAGGCTGATAAAGTGTCCTGCTTGAGGATTTGTCAGATCCTTCCACCACTGTGTCACCCAGCTAAGCTTACCTGCTTGACATCAAAGTCTCGGGGAGCCCACAAGGTTCATTAACCAAAACCCTCTGTCTTCTTTATTTAGAGAAAACCGGGAGGATAAAAATGGGTACTGGACCCCCCAGGAACTCAGGCTAGACCACAGGTATATATGGTCACTTGTGTAGAATTACAGGGATAGTGATATGAGGACTTGCCATTCAACTAGTTCCCAAACTTACTGTCAAAGCCAAGCCAGCTTACAGAGCTGTTCAGACAGACGTCTCCTCTCCCCGGGTCTGACTTCATGATTATAGTAAGTGAGTAGGTTGGACTTGATGCTACCAATTTCATACTCCACTGGACACCATCTTCATTGTATTTCGCTCATCACTCAGATATTCCAAGCTCACAGAATGCAAAGAGATGCTATCTGTAGGATCGGCTAACAAAATAAGCCTAGGTAATGCCTAAATCTTTTTCAGTTTGGAAAATTCATATTTGCAAGGGCTATGTAATTACCTATCACTTTCTTTGGTCTGCTGGCTCCCTCTTTATTTTCTTCATCCCAAGAAATTATATCGTAGACTAAATAGAGCTGAGAGGTCTTTTGGTCATTCAAGAGTGATGTAATTTGTGAATAATACTTTATTATGTTCAGTTATAACTTATTTACATCTTGCTTTATTCTGTTTTTTTTGAGAACACATCTCTTAGTTCGTTTAGCACATATTTTCACTGACTCAAGATAGGATACTTACCTGCAATAAAGGTCTTTAAAATTCATCAACTTGATTTTTGAATATATTGTTCATTTTTCTTTGATACACTTTTTCCTGTTAACTTTATAAATTAAATTTTTACCGTGCAAGGGATAGTTTATGTTTAGAGAGAAAATGCTATAACTTTTATTTAATTGAATAAAAGAACAGGGGTTTATGATTGCTGGTGGGCTCACAGTTTGTTTAAGACCATGATGAACAATTTTATTAACCACGTGTTGAACATCATCATTATAATCCTAAATTAGAGAGACTGATTTATGATTTCCTTAGCAATAGTAAATATATAAGCATAGTTTATTGTTGAATAAAATAAACATTAACATACAGTTTATCTGTCTTTTTATGGAACACATAACCCTTATTGTGAGGCATAGTAAACAGGTATAAATTGTGAACTATTCAGTTTGAGGTTCACGATTAAAAATTATGTTTACCAAATAATACTTTTAGTCTGCTCACACGTTGGATTAACATCGGTGTTATCAGAAATAAAGGAGCAGATAGATGCAGAATGAAGTGTTTCACAGCTTAGGAGGAGGATGTATCATTTTCTAGATTCCTGTATCATTCCATAGGGGAAAAGAAGATGGGCTCTTCATATTCCAGAGGCAGGAGCAAAACACTGCTAAGAATTTTAGTTCTTAAAAATTGATAGGGAACAAGTTTCAAGATTGAATATATCTGCTCGAATATGGGATTATAAATAAAATTTCAGAGATTACTTTCTTTATTCTTTGTGTTAAGTGTTCAAGGCAGGGTGGTTTGATAAATTAATTTGATACCTGATTATAATGTCTAGCAAGGAGAAACTCAACACAAAGGGAGAACTTTATGTTACAGTATTTACCGTCCCTTGTCTGCTATGAATATATTTTTTTGTTCTGTTCACATGGGGTTTATTGATGAGATTTTCTTAATCAAAAGACATGTGAGTGGAGTAATGTTTACTTCACCACAATGGACCCTTTAAAAATCATTGTGAAATTTTACCAAGGTCTCCTCTTGCTGACTGAAGACTGGCTTATTTCAGACATGCTTCTTAGTTTGAGTCCAACAAAAAAGATAATATGGAGGAAAACTACAGATAATCTGCACAGGACAGGTGACATAATCAAACACAACTTTTTGTTGTGAATGTCACAGGTTTGAGAGCATGTAGACTCCTGCAGAGTCTACATGCTCTCAAACCTAAGCTTCGAGACCCAATGGGCAATGTGGGAAAATGTCTGATGTTTTCCACATTGATGTGGGTTAAAGGAGAAGTAATGAAATTGTACTAAAAAGGAAGATGATGGTATAAACTTAGAACAGGCCTATGCTCAAGCACTGTGACCAGAAGACTTCATGATAGCTGGGGTAGTATTGGAATGTCAAAGAAACTGTAAGCCCTATCACAAGCTTATGAGGTGGGACTGATTATTATGGAGACAACTCTCTCTCTCTCTCCCTCTCTCTCTGAATATGTTGTATATGAGGCACATGTTTGTGTGTGTGTGTGTGTGTGTGTGTGTGTGTGTGTATGCTTCTATGAGGGTGTGCCCCACCCACTCCAGCCTCCCCACCCTCACATGTCCCTACACTGGGGCATCAAGCCTTCATGGATCCAAGGGCCTCTTCTCCCATTGATGCCCGACAAGACCATCCTCTACTACATATGCATCTGGAGCCATGGGTCCCTCCATATGTACTCCTTGGTTGGTGGTTTAGACCCTGGGAGGTTTGGTTTGTTGATATTGTTTTTCCTATGGAGTTGCAAACCCCTTCAGTTCCTTCAGTCAACCATTGAACTGATCATGGGGTCCCCTGTGGAAGAGTTAGAGAAAGGTACCAGCCTAGAACAGTTCTAAAATGCCCACACTTATAAACGCACCCCCCCCACAAGCTTGATAATAGATAATAGACAGACAATAGACAGATGGATGATAGACATATGGGCAGACAGTTATTTTAGGTAGAAAAATGATAGATATGTAAATAATAGATAGGTAGGTAGACGTGATAGGCTACTATAAGTACAATAGAATGGCTTTTGAGTCTGTCTTTGCTGTGGTCCCAGTTCTCTGCAGACACACTTACTATTGAAGACAGGAAAGCGCAGTCCTCAGTCATGACTCATTATTTTCAGAAAGTATTCTGGCTTCAACTGTTCTGTTCTCCAAAGTTTTCTCTCTTTTGTAGTTACTAAAACGAATCTCTTTCTGCCATCATGCACCTCACAGGATCATTGCTTCAACTAGCGTCTTTAGTCCTCCAAGATTGTGGCTAGCCCTGGGTGGCTGTAACTGGTTAGGAGCTGCACCTGAACACAAGGGTCCACACAAGGTGTGCAACTGTATGATGTGTTAGGTTGGCCATAGCTATATGCATTGACTCTGGTGCTCTGTCCCCTGTAGTTAACGTGGGCTTAGGCACCCCTGGAACAAGAACTGCTCTGTTAAGGTTGTTTAGCAAGACAGAGGAGTGTACAGTGAAATTGCTCAGTGGGCCGGTTCCTGAGCAAGGTAGGATGATTTCATTACTGCGCATCTGCACCAGAGAGCAAAGAGGATCAAGCTTCTTCTGAGATTACAAAAAATAGTAATTGAGTTCAGTTTAGCATAAAAATCACATTTTGAAAATTATCTAAACGTGTTTTTATTTAGAATCACCATTTTCTTGGTTTTTAAAAATATTTCTTTATTTTAGAGATCATAATATAACTGTAACACAGTCTCATAGCAATCTCCCCAATTTTTGTCTCTTAATCTTTCTATCCCCTCTTCTGGAGTGTTCCTTGAGCTTCATTTACAGCTGTTTTGTAGATACGTCCATTAGGACTGGGCTCCACCACTCTGCATTTTGATTGGTAATGATTTAAAAGACCCAAGGATGGTGAGATGGTTCAGCAGATAAAGTTAATTGCATCCAAACCTAATAACTTGCATTCCATCCCTGGAGTCATGGTGGTGGGAGGAGAGAACTAATTTCTAGAAGCTGTTCCCTGACATACAGAGCACACACACACACACACACACACACACACACACACACACACACACCACACACACACACACACACACACACACACACACACACACACAATGTAATTAATCACTAAAAAATCCACTTTCTTATTCTTAAAAGTGGCCATACTCTAATTTTTCTATTTCTACATTTGTTTTTATTTCTTTATTATTCCTCCTAAAGTTCTTTCCTTTATTTTAAAAAGGAAAGCATATTTATTTTTGTTATTGTTTTACCTTCTTGCTTTTACTTTGTAAGCTATCTTTCCTCCTCCTCCTCCTGTTTGTGATAGTCTTGGGAGGCATGTGTGACTGTGACAGGAGTTCACTTGAGAGTCAGTTTTCAGAGGATGCTTCTCTTCTAATGTATGAGTGCTTATGCCAGATGCAAAAATTGTAAAATAAACTTAAAAATATTAACCAGTTTTCAGTTAATCCATGTCATAGTTTTTCAATTATAAGAGAACTTTCATAAACCTCTGTCACATTTTCTTGACATTTTTTATGGCTCAGAACATATATTTTAGGTTTGAATTACCATTGGAGGCCAGAGAGGTAGTGTTTTACTTATATGGTATTTGAAAATTAGATTTGATTCATTGTGATTTTTTGGAATGACCTTTGTGTGTTGCAGAGAAGTTTCTTTAGTGAGGGATAAGAAGTGGGTATAAGGACAAATATTTGGTGTGCAATTAGAAATTGTATTAGTGTAGTAACATGGCAGATTATAATATCAAAGTATAAGACAGAATTAAATTTTTAGACTTGAATGTCATCTGGTCTAATGTTTTTCTCAGCTTAATTTGTTAGTTGAAACTTACATTATTTTCTCTGTTTGGGATGATAACATTTCATATATTTTTAAGTTTCTATTATTAATATAATATGCTATCTGAAATTTTGTCATTCAAACATTAGATCAACTTGCATTAACTATAAGAAACTAGGTTTATATATTGCTAAAGTATCCTGCACCTATCATTTCATAACAGAGCTGATGAAAATTGATGGAAATTATTAAAACTGCATTTTGTTTAGAATGCTTAAAACTTGGCAGTACAGGTTCATTAAAATGGCTCTGTAAGCAAGACAGTTGCTGACTTATGATGTAATTCTATTGACCACAGTTTGATTCTTGCAACCTATGTAAAGGCAAAAAGAGGAAACTAACTTCTCTGAATCCCACATGTACATTGAGGCAAATGCACTCCCTCTAATCATACATGAGCACACACACTAATAATAAATAGAAAAAACAAAAACTTGACATCTTACATTTATAAATTGAAATGAGAACAGGGATAGATTTGAGTTATTGATTGTTCTTTTTCTTATAATAGAAGGGAGTTATCAGTTTTTCAACTTTGATTGAAATAGAGACCTTATCAAAGATTTCAATGTAAGACCAGATAACTCTATCTGAGATGGAAAAGAAATTGGGGAATAGTCATACACTCATCAGCACAGAAGAAGTTTTTCAGGATAGACCACCATTGGTACAGTCACTAAAATCAACAATTAATAAATGGGGCCTCATGCTTCTGTATGGCAAAGGACATCATCATTTGGAGAAAGCAGCAGGGTGCAGAGTGGGAAAAGATTTTTACTACCTACACACCCAACAGAGGGATAATATCTAAACTATATAAAGAACTCAAAAAACTGGACACCAGGAAAGCAAATTATAAAATGGGATATAGATACAAACACAGGAATCTCAAAAGTGGATACACAAATTTGAGAAATAAAGAAATGTTTAACATCCTTAGTCATTAGAGAAATGCAAAGCAAAATTACCTTGAGACTTCATCTTACATCAGTCAGAATGGCCAAAACCAATGCAACAGATAAAAACTCATGCTGGTGAGGATGTGGAGTAAGTGGACACATGCTAGTAGGAGTGCAACCTTGTACAGACACTCTGAAAATCTGTTTGCTATCTCCTCAGAAGGCTGGGAAGAGATTGACCTTAAGATACAGCTATGCCACTCTTGGACACACACCCAAAGGACTCTGCATCCTACTACAGAGTCACTTAACCATGTACATTGCTGCTCTATTTACGATAGCTGTAAATTGTAAAAGGCCTAGCTGTCCATCAATTGATGAGTAGATAAAGAAAATATGGTACATTTATAAAATGGAATGTTGGCTGTTACAAAAGGAAATCATGAAATTCTTAGCTAAACAGAAATACAAAAATTCATCCTGAGTGAGGTAACCTCAGACTTCAAAAGTCAAATACAATATGCACTTGCTTATATCTGGATGTTAGCTGTTAAATTTTGTAAGCAAACTACAATCCATTTCACTAGTGAGATTAGGTATAACAAGGGGAGGGAAAGATCTCTCTGGGGGGGGGAACAGAATAGCTAGTTGTGGATGCATGGCAGGTAAGGCACTGGAATGAAGAGATCAAATGTGGAGGAGTGGGGAAGAGGAGGATAAGGAAGGAAGTCTGGAAAGAGACAGCTAAAACTATGGTCCATTGGGGAGGTCATATGGAAACCTAATACAGTATAAGCTTCTTAAAATATATACATGTATAAAGGTGCTCTAAATGAAATTACCAAAAAACAGAGCTACAACTGGGTGTCTTGTTGCCAGGAATAGGTTATATATAATCACGTTCTTGACCAAAGTAGCCCCATGAGGACCCCCAAACAACACAGGATACTGCTAAGGGTATTAGTTGCTTTTCACAAACTGACAGTAAGGGTCTATTGCTGAAAACAATGTCTACATAACTCATCGAACAGGGAGAAGTTGAGCAGGTTTCTATCTAGAGCCTTTACCATTACTGACTAGTGTTCATGGTTCCTGGACAATACTTTGCATGCTACCAAAAGAGAAAGGTAAAGCTTAACTCAGCTACAGACTCTCTGGAGTACAATGATGACCTGCCTGCAAGATGTGACAGTGCAATAATTACACAAAGCTTGTGGGAGGAACCAAGAAATATCTGATTGGATTTTGGGCCCATTTTCTGAGGGGAAACTCCTGCCTGACATGGCTCAGGTGACCAAGAGCTAGAGACCAAATAGACAAGAGAACTAGAGGAAAACCATATACTGCTCATCTGCTAATAGATCCATAAAATGACTCCTAATGACATTCTTATATACTTATAGATCATTGCTTTGCTCTGTTATCATCAGAGACGGGTACAAATACCGAGACCCATAGCCAGACAATGTGCAGAGAGTGAGACAACTTGAAATGTTCAGTCTTAAATGAGATATCTCCATCAAATCCTTCCTCTTAGGGTCCAGGGGACTGTGTATATAGAAGAAGATGCAGAAAGATTTTAAGATCTATGAAGGATGGAAGACATCAAACCAAAGCAAACCAACCAACCAACCAACTAACCAACCAACTAACCAACTAACCAATCAACCAACTAACCAACCAACTGACTGACCAACCAACCAAAACAAAAGAGAGAAAAAAACCAAGGCCTTCTAAACAAAGCACAACCAACACCCCCTTCCCTAACCCAGAATCTATCTCCATTTGTTAACCACTTGCAAATGAAAAATTTATTCTCTCCAGCAGACTCTCACTGGAAATACAAACCACTCTTATGGTCAATTTCCATGCTCAGTAAAGGGCCCATATAAGACAAATATGCAATAAAGTAAGCAAGCCATTTTACTTTTAACAATACTGATTCATAATATACTAGTATATTTGCACAAAGATTTCAAGTTACTAAAAGGCATTCTTTACTAAACATAGGTGAGCTTGTTATTTTGAAACTTTAGACTCTATTTATATCAAAGTTTCTATCATCTTTATTTTCAAATATATGACATGTATTCTTTTAATCAATATTGAACAATTTAAATATACACATGGTATAGTACTTAAAATAAATAGTACTTGTGATGCTGCTCCTAACTTGATACTTATAAAATATTTATGTGCCTTCTGTTACCCTTTCTTGTTCATTGTTGGTATTTTTTAATATTGGATGAAGTCTGAGCTTTCTCCTTTCCTAAAATTTGGTATTTTTTTCCCACAGAAGGGAAAAAAGTTATTGAAAAGTGATAGGATGCTCAAAATAGAATGGAGAAGCAGTTTGTTGTACCGGTTCTGACGAACATTTCAGACTTTCTTATCCCATTGGCCATTTGAGGGTAGAAAGATCTGATACACTTCCTCGTCCAGGTCAGAGTATCCTCCACACTGCTGTCACTGCTGTCAAAAGAGAGAAATGCACTGGATATTTTGTTATTACTTTCCATTTCCTTAGCTCCCCTTTCTCCTTCTTCCTTCTCTATTTGCCTTCCTTCCTTCATCTCTTCTCTTCTCTCTTATGCTCAAAACTCTTAAAGTTCTCATTGTAAAAAACTCAATCAGTTAAAAATGCCTGACTAATATTTATTTTTGGTAATTTTACTTGTTGTTCCATACGCAGGGGGCCTGCTGCTGGGGGCCTGCCTGGCTGAGGCTCTCTCTCTCCCTTTTGGCATGGTGCCTGCTGCTGTGGCCCAGGTCTCTCTCTCTCTCCCCCTGGGGCTGACCAATTTGCTGCACGGTCCCTTAATTAAAAGGGAGCAATGTATGAATGAGTTATTTTATTGTAGGAAGGATATGCTGGTTAAGTAGAGAGAAAGAAAGGAGAGGAAAGAGAGAGAGAGAAAAGAAGGAGAGGAAGAAAGGCAGAGAAGAAAACAAAGAGCAGAGAGGAGAGAAAGAGCCAGAGGAAGTAAGAGTTAGAGAGAAGAGTAGGAGAGTAAGAGAGTGAGGGGAGAGAAGTAAGAGAGAGTGAGGAGCAAGAGGAGAAGGGTAAGAGAGTGAGGAGGGGGCAAACCACTCCTTTT
>JADRCC010558489.1:0-10245 GCA_019843855.1 Hylomyscus alleni | reverse complement strand
TTTTTTTTCCGATTGCCTTGTACTTTGGTATATGTATGTGTTAGTATGTAAGTGGATAGGTACACATGGGTGAAAGTACACATGCATGATTGTGGTGATCTCTCTCTCTCTCTCTCTGGGTGTGTGTGTGTGTGTGTGTGTGTGCATATCGAAGGCAGAGGATAATTTTGGATGTTGTTTATTATGAGCTGTCCACCTTCTTTACACCATTGGTTAGTTTGTTCTGGCAGAGTCTTTCACTGGTCTGGAATTTACTGACTAAGATAGACTGGCTGGTCAGAGAGCACTAAGAATCTGTCTGTCTTTCTGACTCCCTAGCACTGCGATTAAAAATCACTGTACCTATCTTTTTCACATGGGTTCTGGATATTCAGTTCAGGTAGAACATGGAAAATACTTTTCTGAATTAGCTGTTTATGCATCTCAACCTATTGTCTTTTCTAAACAAAGTTGGGCCAAAGGGTTTGGATAGTATTGCATACCTTGTGATTAATGGAGTACTAAAATCACTCTCTGCATCAAAACTTCCTCCCATCAGCTGGTAGGGATGCCTTAAATTATCTTCCAGTTTTAATAAAGGCATTTCAAGGTCTCCTATCAAATAAAAAAAGCACCTCAAATGTACTGTGAGTTCTACAGTGGCCTTTCCGGCCCTAGGTTTCTCCCCAGTAGAGATAAATGTCATAGAGCTGTCATGAAAGTGAAAGGCAATTAATATATGCCTTTTGTTACTAAGTGGCAAAATCTTCTTTGCCTTCTTAGAATGAGCTCACAAAGCTAAAACACACACATACTGCAGCCTTCTTATTCTAATTTCAATGCAGGCATCACTAATCTATTTCAGCACTTGTATGCACAAGCACCAAGATGTCCTCAGATACCTTCTCAAATTGGAACTCTGTAATCTCCTCAAATTAGAGCTTCAGGCAGGCATAAATAATGGGCATCAACTCAGGAATTGTAACAATTCATTCATCTTTACCTTAGCTAATTGTTGGACATTAACCCCTTTCATGTTATTGAGAGCGAAGGTAATTCCTTAGTTATCAGAGCTGGATGAATGGAGAAAGTTTTACAGAAATGCAAAAGGTGACAGGGAAAAGAAGTAAAGCATCTGAGCAGGTATACTAGAGGAAGGTTTTGAGCACCTGGCAGAGGACATAGAGGTACATATGCTGTATAACCTTGCATTCAGAAATTAACATACCATATACAACCCACCTAGCTTGCACCTACCACATAAAATGTGCTGTATTTGACTGTTTGCTCCTCTATCCATTATCATCCTACTAATATTCTCAGTATCTTTGCATTGTGTCTACCTTGTTGCTGCATTGCCTATTAAGTTTAACCCAAATTTAACATAATTATAATCAAGCACAATCATTTACATTTACTTAGCACCTAGCTGATAGCAGACATTTTTCTGTTTTTTTTCCTACAGATTATATTATTTTGTTCTTATGATACACATATGAAATGTATACTGTCATTATCCATATTTTATAGATGAAGATTATACATCTAGAGGAGCCAAGTCACTGCTCAAGAACACAGCCAGCCAATGGTAAACTAAGATTTGAACCTGATATTGTTGAGGACTACAATGCTGCCTATGAACTTCATAACAAGTGCAGCTGGGATATGAAATGAAAGTCACAAATCTTGACTTCAGAGCATCTCAGTCTTGTTGTAGAACTTTCCTTGGGACTTCTAGGGATGACTGGTTAGAAGAGGAACTCTGGCCAAGCAAATGATGAGACCTAGGTTTTCACGAGCTGACTGTAACAACTGGGTAAGGCTGAGGGCTGGCCCATTTTGGAAGGAGGAAAGACACTAAGAACATCTCCCTTCTGTTTCTGAAGATTAAAAACTGAGATTCTAGGACCTACCAACCCATAACACAGAATATTTTTTGTTCTAAATTTCCATCCAAGTCCTATTGAATTCAAGGACTATAGATATGTAACCATGACTGTCTAAGATTCTCAAGTGCCATTTTGATACAGCATCCATCCACAATGCCAGAGCACAGCCCTTTAATATTTATTATTATTATTATTATTATTATTATTATTATTATTATTATTGTTATTATTAGAAGCCTTAGGGCATTCTTTACCTTCTGTCTGTTGCCTCTAGTGTTTTCTAGATGGCAGTCAGCCCTCTGAACCACACTGCCTCAAGAGAGACTGCAACACTTTAGAAGGCTTCTAGAGCCAAGGCTGTGGCTTTTTGGACAGCTTCTAGATGCGAGAACTTGAAAATGTGCAAAAATGCTTCATCCTAGAAGGGAATATTGAATGATGGCTCAAGTACACACACACACACACACACACACACACACACACACACACAAGTATAACAGAAGCTTAGAAAGAATTACACTCAAAAGAAAGAGGGATCTTGGTGGAGGGCACAGTGGTGATTTGAGGCAAGATTGTGTTATACAGCTCAGGTTGCCCCTTGCCCACAAAACAAAACAAACAAATAAAAAACCCAACAACAACAACAAAAAAGAAACCACCAACAACAACAACACCAACAACACCAACAAAATAGCTTTGGCTGTCCTTGTTGCAGTTGTCCTGTCTCCACCTCTCCTAATTCTCACCTTAAATATGTCAGTCATCACACCGCTTACCAATTACAAAACTAAAACACAAAAAGATAAGTGGCTTGGTTTTGGCTCTAAAGTAAGCACAGTTCAGATATTTCTTGTTTTTATGCCTAAGGTCAGTATTCTTTCATGTATAGAGTCTATAATATGTGATAATATTGGCATATACATAATGAGATATCTTGGGAATAGGACCCAAAGGTAAACAAGAATTGTATTAATGTATTTATTTATTATGCACATAGCCCAAAGGTAAACTTATAAAGGATTTTGAAAGACTTTGTGCATGAAAGTTTTATGTTATAGAGTTGTCTATTTATGGAAAAGTCAGCTCTCAAGAATGTATAGAAGTTGAAACCTTTTGGATTCTGGGATTAGAGGTCCTCAACCTATAAAGGGTAGAGCAGAATTCAAACCCAGTTGCTACAGCCCAGTTTTGCACTGAACAGGATGCCTTGGAAAAGATGTCAACAAAGGAATGAGACAGTGCGTATAGCCCTAAGCAGTCACAGTTCTGGTGCAGATGTTTCATGAGTCACCAGAGCTCGTGGGTCCAGTAGCTAGCTGGTGGACTCCTTGTGATGGAAATCTGATCACTTCTCTCCTTCAGGGACCCTTCCATGGTTTTCCATTGCCCATGGATTTTGAATTCTTAAGACTCTTATCAAAGACTATTTATGTGCTTACTGCTTTTATTTTTTGATTGTATACTTCTCAATCGTGATGGGATTTCATCTTTGACTTAGTTTTCTGTGTCTGTGTAAACATATACCTTTTTAAAATTTATCACACAAAATTGTACCGTATCGTTTTAGAGGTCAGAGGTCTTAAATGGGCTTCATGGAACTGAAATAGTCTTATCAGTAACTCTACATTTGGAAGATCTGTTGCTTGGCTTTTTTAAGCTCATAGAGGCCACTCACATCCATTGTCTCATAACTGTCATCTATTTCCATAGCTAAAAAGGGCAGATGGGGTCATTTTTACGTTTATTCATCCTACCTTCCCTATCTTTTCTCTTCTAAAAAGCCACTAACAAAAAACAAACCAAAATATAGCATAACAAAACCACCCATGTTAGCATGAGAGATGACTCATGAGAAAGCTGCATCCCTGGAGCCACCTGCCTAAATAATAAATTGTCCCCCCAGAGAGTCTCCAACAGCTGTTTATTGCTTACATTGCCTAAGGCAATTGTGAATCTTGTAACTATCTTGAGTTTCCTAAGTCATGCATGCTTCCTAGCTTCTTATGAGCCTCTCTTTCTGTCTCCAAGAGGAAAGCTCTCAACCCCGAGAAAACAGAAATAGAACACCTGGCAATGAGCACTGCATATGGAAGTAGTATATGAGAAGGGAAGGGAAGGCAAGAGAAGGCAAGGGAACAGTGGCTAATTGCTTTCACTTTCAGTAATATAAAATCTAGAATGTGGAAGCTGATAATCAAAAGTTTATATTTAGTATGTAGTAGTTCAGAAATAATCTGTGCCCACCCAGAAGAATTAATATGCCATAGAGGTGCACACTTCTAATCTCAGCACCCAGGAAAGGATCCGGGATACAAGACTAGTCTTTAATACATAATAAGCTTGAGGCCAGTCTGGGGTGTATGAGATCTTGTTTCAAAATAACGGGGGAGAAAAAAAAAACAGGAGGAGGATAGGATGAAGATGACGATGATGAGGAGGAAGAAGTGGGTCTAGAGATAGTCGAACAATTTGTTTTTCTTTTGATGTTCTGAGTTGTTTACAATACACACATTCAGTAAATACACACACAACAAATACAAATAAAGATCTTTGAAAAAGAGGAGGAAGAGGAGGAAGAAGAAGTAGAGAAAGTAGAGAGGCAATAAGGATCTTAAGTGTCACCTGACACAACTCTTCTATTGACAGAAGAGATTACTGTCTCCAAGACCAAACTTTCTAATCTTTGAAAAAATTTAGAATGAACATCTATTATCCTTACTCCATATTTGTGTGGAGAATCTCTTATAAGAACAGAAATTGATAGGCTTTGCAAACTTTTAAACTTTTTGTGTATGTGAGTAAAGAATGTTAAGACAGAAAAAGAAGGGGTAACGTTTTCACCTGAAAAAGGAAAAGCACATGCGTGAGAATCTTAATTTGTAGGCTCCAAGGTTCACAGAGGTTAGCACAGCATGCAGTGCAGGAGAGTCCCTCTTATCTGGGGCTTTTGGTTTTGACTGCATTCACAAAGAAAGACAATTGATTTGGCATCTTGCTCTGGGTGTTTCCTCATCTGCCTCTCCTCAGTCTTCCTTGGGAAAGTGCTGAGGTCAAGCAAGCTGGGACAGCTGCAGAGAATCTTGAGTTAATGTGAAATCTGTCTGGGTAACTTAGTTGGCATGTCTGGAATATGAATGAGGCTAAGTCTGGGACTTGGGAACCTACATTCTGTTCAGCCCAGTGGAAGGCAGCTGGAGGTAACCAGAGGCCAGAACTAATACGTTCACTCGTAGGGTCAAGTATCCTAAGATGGACTGTCTTAGGCCATTAGTGTGTGTGTGTGTGTGTGTGTATGTGTGTATGTTTGTTTGTGTGTGTGTGTATGGGTGCATGTGGGTGGGTGTATGCTTATCTGCTTTCACATTGTTCTCTGCAGTTGATATTCCATGTGTTCATCATTTGTGAGTTTTTACAACATTTTCTATTATTTATTCTGTGTTGTCCTCATAGTAAGCTCCAGACAGGTTGATTTTATCTCCTCTATTTGTAGAACCTCCTCCTCCTCCTCATTCCCCTTCCCAGATTCTCTTTTCTCCCACAAAGTGAGGAAATGGAAAAAAAATGAAGCCCAGCTTAAGAAGGAGGTTGTTAAAGGGCATGTAGTGAAACAGAAGAACTCCAGCTTTCCTCTCCATATCTGGTGGCAGCAGTCAGAAGCATTCCTGTATGTGCCTGCAAGATAGACAGTCAAGATGTCCTCTTGATCCCACAGCCACCAGCCTAGTTCATGAGTCTACTCTTTGAAGAACTTCTCTAGTTCTCATTCTAGACTGTTTTTTTTTTTTTTGCATTATACAATCTGCTTCCACTGACCCCCTTCTCTGAATGAGGCAGCATGTGAACTTAATATTATATAAAACTGGTCTGCACTTGTACAATCTATATTAAAAACTAGAGCCTTAAGGATTGAGAAGACACAGTGTGTAATCATGACATGAAGGAGGTGTTTTTCTTAAACACCAAATGCAAAGCTAAAATCAAGATAGGCACTCCATGAATATTTTAGGATGGGTAACAGCAGTCATGCCAGTGTCCCTTTTACAGCTTCATCATGATAGCGAGTGGAAAACATTTTGAGAAGTAAGTCAGAGCCTGGAAAATGGATCACTGTTAAAAGAAACCTAAGACTGTAAATTCGTTTCTCCGGTGCCTGATGCTGAATGGTCTGGGATAGCAAGGGTCATGATCTAGAAGGACACATGCTTAATGTCAGAAGTAGGAACTGTAGAAGCCTACGATAAAGGGAGGCTAATTTCTCCAAAGCCCTGAGGTGTGGATAGGACAAAGTCAGAAGTCATATTTTAGTTTGATCAATCACATTTTTAGAGAGCAATTTCCATACAATAGGTGCTCAACCAGTGTCTACTAAGTGGTATCAATGCTTACAGCAATTCTTGGTGATATGGGGTATCTGGCACCACTCTTTTTAGCCTTTGGTGCTGCTTTAAGCATCTGCTATTCAAGTTGGAGTTGAGGAAGCCTAAGCTCATCCTAGGATTGAGATAATGGTACCAAGACAAGAATTTGACTCTTACTCTTGTTGTCTCGAACTGTGCTGCAGTTGATTTGCAGAAAGAGGTCTGGGAGCACTGTATCTGACGAAGCAAGAGGGTAGTGAAGGAGGATGGCATTTCATCTCAGCATTTATATTTCCCCAGAGTGGATCCAACTGCATTTCAAGAGCAATGGTAACACACTTAATTGAAATTCGTAATTTCAGCCCTCATTAATAACCCATCTTGGGAAGCAGTGGGCTCCATGACCATTAGTGACGAGAAAGATGTAGACACAGGTCTTCAGAAGGGAGCAGAAAGCCCCTGGTTCATTTTACAGTTGATTAGAGTGAGTTAAACTATGCCCCGCATGTAAGTTGTATATTTAATAGGAGAAGTTGGCAATATGTGGAGTTATCAAAATACTAGAGGTGCACTGGCAGGCCTCCAGCCAGCATTGCTCATCCTAAATGGCGTGGTGACCCTGCAGCAATGGGGCTTGGGTGCTATTGAACAAGATGGATAATGTGATTGAACCTAATCAGTCCTAGGGACACAGGGGAGCTTCAGCAACTTACTACAGATTCTTGGGCCTTCTGTGCAGTAGGGGAGCTGACACAGCACTCCCTGCTCTCCACATATGTCACCATCACCTGTGTGATGATGACTAGGAAATGCTGGGTTCCATAATCCTGTACAGTGTCTCTGACAAAAGTCTCTTCTGTGGGTCAGTGTTGATATTTGCACAATGAGATAAAAAGATGATGCTTTCATATATGCTAGAACTGGCATTTAGTACTTGAACTCAGTTTGACTGAAGTACTATATGGCCTCTGATGCAACAATACCATTGTATTATAATAACATTATGGCATAGGCTAAATGTAAATGAATATGTGAGCCTATGTTCCAATGAATCTCTATTTACAAAAACAGGTAAAATGTAATGGTTTGCCCAGTTGGCTGCAGTTTGCTGGTCCCTGATCTAGGACATTTGGGGCAAAGTCTCACCTAAGCGAAGAGCACTTGGAGGCACATGTATCAGTCTCGCCTGCTAGGCTGTAGCTTGCTTAAAGACAGGAGAATCATTGTCTTAGATTTCCTTGCATTCATAGGAACCAAACTGTGAGTTATCCCACTTAATTATCTCGGCAATAGATGCACTCTATTTTGTCCCTGCTTTCAGACAGAGACACAGAGATGCAGAGAAGTAAATAATTTGGTTGGTAAATGTTGTAAGCAGGCTGGCTCCAGTGTTCTTATCTCTTCTTAACCACAACCTCTCAGTGACTGGGATAGAAGACCAGATAGTCATTAGCCAATTGAGCATTGAGTAGGTAATGTTGTAATTTCCCCACCCAGACAGAGGCTTCCCACTCTTCCACAGCAGCACTTACTGTATGCCTGCCTCATTAAATTACCCATTAGATTTGGCTCACCTCTCATGAATGCAGATCTTCCTGGATCTTGATGCTTTTGTCTAGTATATTTCCCTCCTCTGTCCCCTGCTTTGGAGCTGACCACTCTTTCTCTAAAGTTGCCCCAGCTAGATATGACTGTTAAATTAATTCTGCATCAATGACCAAAGACTGGGCATGGTTTGGGTCAGAAGTTGTGCTAGTTCTAGGATGCTTTGCCAAATCCATTTCCTGTGGATTAGGTCCTAAATCCCGATAGTTTAAAAACAAAAATCTGTTAACTTGGCTCTGGGAGGAGGAAGAAAAGTCCTTGAAATTCTGGTCTCATCCCCAAGTACTTATGACCAGAGTTCACAGAAGGATGCTGGTTTGATTTTGCAGAGGTATAAAATGCAGGTAGACAGCGATGTGAGCATTGCATATTTTAGATTTCACGTGCCGTTTTTTAGCCCTACTTAAGACTCAGGGACTATGCTAAATTCATGACATATCCAGTCTCCTCTAATGTTTACTGGCACCATCAGTGGTATGCTGCATAAACCCTACTGCCGACATGGGAAAACTGAGGCTTTACAACTTAACAAAACCCCCAAAGGTATATATGAGTGAAACCAGAGATCACACCTGAAACTCATTTCAGCCCTGCCCTATTATTCTTGAATTTGATACAAAATGTATGGGGGGATATTTACTCAGTTTTGTGATCTATTGTTCCAGCTTCATGCAATTTAATTCTCAAATATCTTGATGAACTAAGCATTTATTGTCATTTGATAGATTGCGGCATGCCTGTTTTTAGAGGACATAGGATTGATACAAAGAGAAATGCTGAATCCAGACAGCAACTTCAGGATTCTTATCACCTTGTGGAAGCACGTAAGATGTTTTAAATTAATTAATTAGTTAATTAATTAACATCCCAAATTCTGCTCTCCTTCTCAGTCCCTCCTTCACAGAGTCTCTCCCTCCATCATCTTCCTCTTCTTCTCTGAGAAGGTGCCCCACCTTCCCCCTATCCTTCTACCCTGGCTCATCGAGCTTCTACCAGATTAGCCACATGTACTCCAACTGAAGTCAGACAAGACATTCCTGGAGACTGAGCCACATTTCTGCTGCATAGCACATAGGATTTTTTTAAAGATAGAGGCATCTGACCTGAATTATAGCAACATTCTGAAGTCTGAAGTTATGGGAGTTAGGGCTCAGGTAGTAGTGTACCCAGGTTCTCTGAAACTCCCCTGGGATATTCTGTCATAGAAGCAGGGTATCAGCCATAGACATACCCTTTAGACTTGGAGAAGCCATCTGGGGGACTTCTTTGTTCTCTGTTGTTCCCAGGTATCTGATATTACAGGGAGAGGTAAGCAGAAATGCTCATATTTAGGCCAGTTGGAAGGATGAAAAGCTGTGGATGCTCAGAGAAGTTACTGTTACCTAATGCTATAATGAGACATAGTCTGACATCAAGGAAGAAGGGGGGCTGGGAATCTTAAGGCCTGCATGACAGGGTTGGAAGGCATGTGAAACAGAGGCATTGGGAGGTCAGAAAAACCTCATTAATATAAGTTCAAATCTTCACAAGTCAAGGTGCTTCAGTCAGTGTCTGTAGAGGCACAGCGTTCAGGACCCATATGCATACTGTGAGGAAAAAGTTGGTATGCCCACAGAGCTTAGAGCATTGAGGGCAGGACACTAAGCACTATGCCTGTATTCAGGAAGTGAAGTCTTTGCCTGTATCTTTTTTACTCTATTTCAGCCCTGGGTTTTTATTATACAACTGTAACATATGAAAAGCCAAAGTCGTGCCTTTAGTCATCTTGACTAACACATATTCAGCAACTCACCCATCTCAGGTGGCTTCAGGCATAAAGTAATGCAGCCAATGTTTTTGCACTCCTATAATTTGTACTGCACTTGATGTTACAGAAAGGAAGTAGGTGAACCTTGGAGTCTCTCCCGAATCAGCTTCTGTTAGAGTCCTAGAACTGCAAAAGACTGAGTCTCTAAAATGGGTGGCTTGATGCTGCCCTAGGTTACCTGTCATAGGAGACAATAAAGAGAAACTCTGTGAGGACAATACAGTCAGCAAGTGTCGAGCAACATCATAGACTTCTTCAGTACTATTCATCTACCCTGTCTCATTCTGAACATCTGATTTGAGGACATCAGTTCTTTATGGGCTTTAGTTCTTTCATGTGCCTTCAGGACCTGCAAAGGACAGTGTCATTTAGAAGAGAAGAATCCAGTCTCTTCTTTTATTGTCTTTTAAATATTCTGAGGTAAAAAGCGATGTAAAGGAACAAAATGTATGCTATTTTAAACTGGTTAATACATTTGCTGCATATGATGTGTATCGTAGTCTAATGTATAACATATGTAAAGCCAGTCTCTTTTTTTCTTCCCCTTCTTTCCCTTACACACACACACACACACACACACACACACACACACACACACACACACACA
>JADRCC010558488.1:0-14371 GCA_019843855.1 Hylomyscus alleni | reverse complement strand
TAATGAATATTCTTTCTTTTACCGCCCTTCTCTCCCTCTGTCACTTTTCCTTTTCCCCCTTCCTCCGTTTCCTATTTCGTGCTGGGTATCAAATCTAAGGATTCACACTTGCTAAGAAACCACTTTCTCACTGAACTTGCTCTCATTGTTTTATTCACATTGAGACACTGTCTCACTAAACTGGCCAGACTGTTCTCAAACTTACTTCAGCCTCTGCAGCAGCTGGGATTACAAACCTGTGCCACCGTTTCTAGCTAATTCACGTTCTTATGTATGACCCCGAGGCACACGACTGTGAGGTAAGAGTCTCACATAGCAATATTGTGCTTGTTTCCTCGGTTACATATTTTCTAAAGTGGAACCATTGTGTTGGGACTGTGGATGTGGTTTGTGATTCTACCTACCTGGGTAGCTGAGGCAGGATAATCTTAATTTTAAAACAATAGGTTACCATTTTATTCTATACGGATGTTTTACCTGCGTGTGTGTCTATGTATCATGTGAATGCCCGGTGCCCATGGAGACCAGAAGAGGATGCAGAGATGGAGATACAGATAGTTGTCAACCACCACATGGGTGCTAGGAATTGCACTCGGGTCCACTGAAGGCCAGCCAGTGTTCTTAGCCTCAAAGTTGTCACTCTGGCCCCAGGGATTAGAACCTCGAAGCCTGTCTGGGATTCCAGGGTGAGTTCAAGACCAGTCTAGATAACTTAGGGAAGGAAATTCAGCTCCAAATTAAGAAAGCAAAAGGAAGGCTAGAAAATATTAGTGGCAGACACTTGCATACCATGTGTCAGAGCCTGGAATTAGCACCTAGTGCCCCCCACACACACATATGAGAGAGAGAGAGAGAGCCAGCCAGCCGGCCAGACAGACAGACAGACAGACAGACAGACAGACAGAGGAGGGAGATAGAGACAGGAAATCATGTTTAGAATGTGTTAATTATTCCTTTAATGAGAACATTTAATAAACCACAGCATGTTAATTGGATAATACCTATACGGGTTGCTATCATCAGAAAACTGGTTTTCTTAGTGTCTTCCTTAACAGTTTCCCTCCACCACCACCACAAAGGAATGTAACCTTTCCTCAGGGTTACATTCTAAAGGCAATGTTGCCCTCTTTCCAAGAAAACTGTAATTTGTGACTAGAATCTTGTACCAAATTTATAGTTAAAAAGTAAAACAACCCATTCCATTTCTGCATTCTCTTCTAGATTACTTGGTCTCTTTTTCTCCACCAAAGCATTGCCAGGGCCTATTAAAAATTCATTTTTTTCTTTTATACAATTGGAACAAAGCAGTCAATCTAAAAATAAATGCCAATTGTGAATTTCAATATAACTGATACATCTTAGAAAACCATAGGAAAAGTGACTTCAAAACTGCTACCTAACAGTACCTGGCTTGGATGCAGGGCAAGTCCAGTCCAGACACCCACCCTGCTGGTTGTCGCATGTCCTGCCCCAGATCAACCCCATCATCTCCCCTCACTTCCTTCTCAGCCACTCACCAACTCAGCTTCTCTTTGATTCACTCTTGTCCAGACACTCAGACTCGATAGCACAGGCTATCTCAACATGCTAAAGCCCACAAATCATTACCCAATCTATTTCCTGTTCTGTGCTGTATCCTAAATGCCATACTTTACCTAGTTTATGATAGCTGCCTGATTGATTGTCAGTATGTACATTATTTACGAATCTCTTCCCAGAGTTGGTAAATCCACTGGAAGTGCGGCGGGTGTTTTACTCATTTTAATACATCTGGTAGCATTCAGTACATGTTACACAAGGAGGAACTTCACATACATGTCTGCGTTGCACTGACCTCTTTATTTTAAGAATTCAAAAAGTATACACCATGGTTTATGAAATGCACATATTTCTAAGTCACTCATGCAGTAAAACCTCTACGACTGAACTGCAAAAGGATTAAAGGTGAACTCTGGGAAATAGAGTGCAGTAACCGGATCTTCAGATCTTACACTGGGGAATCTCAGGACCATTCCAGCAACACCACTCTGTACAGGAAGAGCTGCAGCCACTCCTCCACCTGCTCCTTGTGGGTGAAGCTTTGACAGGTACATTCTTGATTGAAACCTGAGATGTACACAACTAACAAAACAGCCCCCACAGGCCCCAGCTCTGGATACCACTGTCCAGCTCTTAGGTGGACAGACCTCAGAGGAACCCACAAGGTAACCAGAACACACACCAGCTCTGAGAATGTAGGTCTGCACTGTCTAGTTTTCAAATGTGCAGCAAATCAATTCATTCAAATTCCTGAAGGTATCTCTTGTGAGGGGGCATCTCGGAGGATACATCAGAAAAATGAGCCTTCGAGGGCAGATATCCTCTGGCTATTTTACTCTGCTTTGTTTGAACAAATGTGCTTGAAGGCAAAAGACAAGGAGGTCACAAATGTTCCCCTATTTTAAAATTTCAGGCTAAAATGATACTGGCACCATCTCTTTGATATAGTGTTGAAACCTGATACTCCAGTCACATCTATGCAGCAAGTTACCCAAAATGTATCCAGGGCCTGCCTCTGTGTGTGCTCCTTCCCAGGCCCTCATCAAGGACATCATCTATCCATTCAGCTGCATGACCAAGCTTTTCTCCCCAGTCTCCAAGAACCACACTTGGCTCAACTAAGGAGAGAAACACTCTCTCTGTGAAAGCAGAGATCAACAATTACCACACTGTGGCTGTTCTCCAGGGGGTTAACTTTGAACTTATGGCCACTAGTTCTCATTCAAACTAGAGTTCGAAAAGCATCTGTACAGAGAAGTCGAGAAATTCAAGGAAGGAAAGGGAACCCATCCTTTCCTTCAGAAGCCTCTGAGGACACATAACAACCGCGGTGGGAGACGTCAGACATGGCTGACGGCTCTCATAACTGGGACTCACTGGGCTGGTGCCAGCAGCTTCTTGTTGGGGACACTGGTTATCACTGAGGACAGGGACTGCTGGCGCACATGGCACAATCTGAGATTCACGAAGAAGTTCTCTCTCCAGTTTAGGACACGCTGGGCTTTTTGTGAGCAATCCGTTTGTTTTATGCCCACAATACAATCTGTATGTCTAAGGTGGCCTCTGGCAGCCACTGTGTCACTGAATCCCATTTGCTCTGCTACCTGATGTTTTCACGGAGATTCTTACAAAAAAAAGGAAGTCTAAAGTTAATGAGCACATTAATTTTTTTGTTGTAAGCTAATTCAAAATCAGTTTGCAGTACAAATGTTATATGTCAGCAGGTAGTTTGCCTATAACGGTGCTGTCCCTTTAAGAATTCTCTGTTGCAGGGTCCTCTCACAAAGAAAGTTATGCATTAAAGCTTTGAAAGATTTATTTACCTTATATTATTAAACCACTTAAAATAACAAGATACTTGTTTAAGCCATTTTTACACTATGGTATCTCATTAGTAAGTGACTGCTTAGGGGGAAAAAAGCTGACTTTGGGCACATTTTCCCACAAACATATGAAACCCCCTGCCCCCAGAAACTACAAATCACAAAGAATGCAAGTGCTTATTAGTATGGAAATATTTTATGTAATTATCTCAATTCTTTTCCCTTTAATTGACTTTTTGATTCCAGTCCCTTTCACTATCTTTATTTATAATATTCAATACAGTGAAATGCTAATTAAATACAGTACTGAGGAAACAGTGACAAGAGAATGCACGTCAGTTCAGACACAATCCCCTCACGGTTCCTTCTGCCTGCATGTCCTTCTCTACCCATCGGATGCCTCCTCCCCTGCAATCGGTCCTCTCTCCCTCCCCTTTCATAGTCATCCCCACAGCTCTCCCTTCAACTCTCTTTATCCCATCTCATGAATCCTTTCTGGTTTCCTGGCTTCCCAGTGCCTAGGTAGTCTTGCTTATGGAATATTTTCCAATTCTATCTCTTTTCCCTGAAAATTCCACAGTTTCATTTCTATTTATGGCTGAATGGAATTCCATATCATGTCTATAAGTTTTCATAATCTATTTCATCTGCTGATGGGCGTTGGGGCTGACTGTTTCCTGGCTACTATGAAAAGAGCAGTGGTAGCATGAATGCGCAAGTACTTCTGTAGGCCATAGCATCCTCTGAGTACCTGCGAGGAGCCCTATGGGTGCGTCATAAGGGAGGTCAATGCACAGTGTTTCCAGCGGCTGCCGCACTGCTTTCCACAGGAGCTGCCTCAATTTACACTCCCACCCACAGCGGGGGGAGCTTTCTTTCCCCTGACATCTTCTCCAGAATTTGTCCTCATTTGTTTTCTGATGATTAATAAACTATGCTATAGAAATTCCTATTTTTAAATCAGTGCAATGATCAACAAAGTTTTGTAACCATTTAAAAATATAACTGCTTCTATATTGGATTCTGCTTTCAAATGTAATCAAGGAAGAGATTTAAAATACAACAATTCAGGGGTTGGTGCCCTGAGCAGACCTTGGGCGCATGCTCCGCAGCCAGTCCCACAATACCCATAGGAAGCTCCACTCCCAGGTGCTCTAACACACCCAGGATCAAAGGTGAGGGGGACCCAACATCTGTCCCAACACCAGAAGTAAGTGGGACCAGCGGGACCAGGCACACAGGAACTCCGCCAGCCCAGTGGCTCAGGTTCCTTCCAGTCTATCTGGGCCAGCAGGTGCCCTGAGAAGACCTTGGGTGCAAGCTTAGCAGCCAGTCCCACAACACCCAGAGGAAGCTCCACTCCCAGGCACTCTAACACGCCCAGGATCAGAGGTGAGGAGGACATATCTGTCCCAACACTAGGAGTAACTTGGACCAACAGGACCAAGCACACAGGAACTCCACCAGCCCAGTGGCTCAGGTTCCTTCTGGTCTGTCTGGGCCAGCAGGTGCCCTGAGAAGACCTTGGGTGCAAGCTTAGCAGCCAGTCCCACAACACCCAGAGGAAGCTCCACTCCCAGGTGCTCTAACAAGCCCAGGATCAGAGAGAGGATCCCAGAATCACAGGATCACAGAGACATCTTGACTCTAAGGAGTTCTGACACAACCAAGATCACAGGAAGGACAGGCTCCAGCCAGATTTAGCCAAAATATTTACTTAAAATATGTTTTTAAATGTTAACAAATTCAGATAAATTGAAATCATGTAACTTTTCTCATCATAATGCAATAAAAGTTAAAAAAAGAAATATAACAATTCAATAAATTCTCAAAATGAATTACTCCCAGTACTTGTGCAAATAGACTGCTAGTTAGCCAGCTTGCTTTTCTTATATTCTTTTTGGTTGGTTTGATTCAGAGTGCAGAGCACAGAAAACAATATGTTTAGCAAATAAAACTCCCTGTGTAGGGGCAAAAACTTAGAAGATAAATTTCTGTTTGATGAACATTCATTCTTAATAGAAATTCATGTGTGTGCTGCTTCAGGCAGGCTCTGCAGAGCCTAATGTGCTACATGTGACAAGAAGAGGACAGGGCTGTGCACTGCACGAGGACAAATGCTGCACACTGCGGCGCCCTCTGCTTCCCATCACCCCAGGTTAATGAGAACTCTGAATACCAAGTCATTCTTTTGTATATTAATGTCCACTGGGAATCAGCATCCATCTCATTACTCAGAGACAAGGCAAAGGAAGCCATGAAGTAGTTTAAACCACTCTCCTCTATACCATCACAGTTATAGAAAGAATAAAATAAGATGCATCTTAAATGGGGTTGTTTTATGTCAATTCAGCAACCCCCAGAAATAGATTTGAAGGCAGTAATGAGAACATGTTCAAACGCTCAGATGGAAGTTCAGTCTCCATGGCTACACAGATGAATAAGGAAATTAGCAATAGTGGGATGCTGAGCTAAGCCCTATGCTGAACACCCACACAGCCTTTTGCTTTGCTTTGTTTTTAAAAACAGGGTTTCTCTGTATAGCCCTGGCTATCCTGGAACATGCTCTATAGACAAGGCTGGTCTTGAATTTCCAGGTATCTGTCCTCCTCTGTTTCTTGAGTGCTTGGTTAAAGGCCTGCACCAACACAACTAGCTTTTTAGCTTTTAAAAACAATGCTATATATTTTTGTATGTGTTGCAAACATGTGAATGTGTATGAATATGTGTGTGTGTGTCTGTGTGCACAAGAACACATATGTGTGTATACATGTGTGTGCATGCACATGGAGGCCAGACAACAAGCTTGGGTGTTAATCTTCAAGAGCCATTACGATCACTACTGTCTTGTGAAGGGTCTCTCACTAGCCCAGGAGCTGTCGAAGGAGGCTATGCTGCCCAATCAAAGTCGCACCTGTCTCTACCGCCCTGCCCCTGGGATTACAAGACCACACCACTGCACCTGGATTTTCTTACTTGAGTTCTAGGGGCTGAGCTCAGGTCAAAAGCACTTTCCTAATACAGCCACTTCCCCAGTCCTGCAGATGTATATTCAATACTATTAGTGTAAAATTTAATTAAGTAGGTATTACACAATATTAGTTATTGGATGACTTTAATCTTACTTTTATAAATACACTAATTTAAGGCCAAATTACAATGTTTATTTCTGAAAAGAAGAAAACCAAGGATGATAACACAGGTAAATATACTTCTTTCTGTCTCTATCAGAACAGAGATGTCTCCCTCGATTTTTGCTGTCTGATTTCACCTGCCAGGAATTTGGCTCAAGGGGGAGATCTGGAAACCAGGAGAGAAAGCAGTGTAGGCCAACTTGACTCACTCCAAATAGCACATGGCACTTGTACTTTCTGGGAGGAAAGCAATCCAGATATTCTTCTCAATGCAAGCAGGAAGTGAATGCAGTCCTATGCATGCTATACATTGACAGGGAAGGTCTTCAGGAAGCAAAATCTCCCAGGACCATCTATACTGTGTGTGATACATGGGCAGAAAAAGAAACGCAGCACTTCCTTCTGAACAAGGAGCACCTCTTTCTTGGCTACTGGTAAAGCTCCTGGACTCACGCTCACTACTGCACACACGCTCACTGCTGCACACACACTCACTGCTGCATACACACTCACTGCTGCACACACGCTCACAGCTGGACACGCGCTCACAGCTGGACACGCGCTCACAGCTGGACACGCGCTCACTGCTGGACTCGCGCTCACTGCTGCACACACGCTCACTGCTGCACACACGCTCACTGCTGGACTCACGCTCACTGCTGCACACACGCTCACTGCTGCACACACGCTCACTGCTGGACTCACGCTCACTGCTGCACACACGCTCACTGCTGCACACACGCTCACTGCTGCAGACACGCTCACTGCTGCACACACGCTCACTGCTGCAGACATGCTCACAGCTGGACACTCATTCACTGCTGCACACACACTCACTGCTGCACACACGCTCACTGCTGGAGACACACACACTCACTGCTGGACACACACACACTCACTGCCGGACACACACATGCTCACTGCTGCACACACACATGCTCACTGCTGGACACACGCTCGCTGCACTCTTACTGCCTACCTGAGTTCAATCAAGAGGACAAAAGGTTTCATAGGATGTACATAAGCATCATCCATCTTCAAGAGATATGTTCAGGAATCCAGCAGATGCATGAAACTTGGGAATTACGTGTTTCTCATACAGACAAACTTTGCATAAAGTTGATTTTACCAAGTGAGCCCAGTAAGAGATTATAAACAAGAATAATATAGTAAATTATAATACCCTACTATAACAAAAATTATTTTTAGATGTACTAAATATTTCCAGAATTTTCCAAGTACTGTTTTGGAACATGGTGGACTATGAAAAACTGAAACTGCTGAAAGCAAACTTGCAGCTAAGGGAGACAGTGTGTGCACAACTCTCGACTTGGAAGTGAAGATTTGGAAGTGACACTTTTCATGGGTTCTAAGGTTTATTGGGAAAACTGTTTGTCCTTGGAACTAGACTGCCCTGAACAGAGGCAAACACTGGAGAACATGACATATTCTGTGGATCATGACAGATCCACAGACGATTGCTTTTAAATCTGAATCTAGAAAAATCTGAAATAGGAATTCTTTAAACACAATCTCATCTAATCTGGTATTTATCTAAAGATAAGTCCATTTCCGCTGATCAACAGGATAAATCAGGGGAAAATGGTTTCTAACACCTTGGTCATTCATTTACATTTGTTGTAAATTTTATGTGAAATGTGTTGAGCTTGAGTTTTATTTAAAATGTACGATATCTTTTAAAAGTACTTTTATGAAAAGTACGAACTTCTTTCATAATAAGAATAACTAGTTCCTAAATCACATGTGAGTGAATATTTTCAGTATATTTGAATTAAGTGCTTTCAAAATCATGCTTTTAATTAATTAAATAGAAATAATGATTTTTGTTTATTAGCTGGCATTAACGAACAAAAACCAACATTCAAGATTAAAAAGGATCACATATGCCTACTGGTTGCACTGGAGGGTTCTTAACGCCCTTCTCTTCGGCCTTTCAAGGGTTAGGACTGTCTCACTAACACACGCATCCCAAGACATCATGGCTCAGGATTATTTACACTGATAGTAACTGAGTCAGGACTCAAACCTGGCCCATGTGGTTGGCTTTTACCTTTGGTTAGACTTGTCTTGTAAAAGACAGGGTCTTTTGTGTCTAAAATTGGTTATTTCCCAAGGCCACAGTAAGGTTTAAGCATATTTTCCTTCCATCTCAATGCTCAGTCTATTGTCCTAAGCAGTGCCCCTGGGAGCTGACATTTGAAACTGACAAACAGCATGTGTGTGTTCGGGAGATAAAGCCGGCACATGTGTGCCAGCCTCCAGGGATTCTAAAATGCTAGCAGCCCCAGCTGGTGCTGTGCCTCTGTCCCAGGGTGCACTGCTCCAGGGAAGCTTAGGTTCTACCTTCTGACTGTCAGAGGGACTCATCTAAAGTCTTTTTAGGGCAAAGGATACGATAGTATTTTTACCAGTGGAGAGAAAAAGAGGTGAGCTTGGGGCCTCACTCATGCTAGGCGAGGGCTCGATCACTGAGCTATACTCTCAAGCTCAAAAGACCTTAAAGAAAACAGCATTACTAATTAAATTTTATTGAAGAAATACAAAGAGCTGCTTAAACTAACATTCATTCTTTCCTGTATTCCTTCCCCAGGTATACAGGGTGGCATCAGGAAATGAAGGTGAGTGTCCAGAGAGTAACCCATGCACAGTGTTCAGGTGCTGACTCCAGTAAATGAGGGTGAGTGTCCAGAGAGTAACCCGTGTACAGTGTTCAGATGCTGTGACTCCAGGAAATGAAGGTGAGTGTCCAGAGAGTAACCCGTGCAAGTGTTCAGATCTGTGACTCCAGGAAATGAAGGTGAGTGTCCAGAGAGTAATCCATGTACAGTGTTCAGATGCTGTGACTCCAGGAAATGAAGGTGAGTGTCCAGAGAGTAATCCGTGCACAGTGTTCAGATGCTGTGACTCCAGGAAATGAAGGTGAGTGTCCAGAGAGTAACCCGTGTACAGTGTTCAGATGCTGTGACTCCAGGAAATGAAGGTGAGTGTCCAGAGAGTAACCCGTGCACAGTGTTCAGATGCTGTGACTCCAGGAAATGAAGGTGAGCGTCCAGAGAGTAACCTGTGTACAGTGTTCAGATGCTGTGACTCCAGGAAATGAAGGTGAGTGTCCAGAGAGTAACCCGTGCACAGTGTTCAGGTGCTGACTCCTATTACAGACTAAACCAAAAGCCACTGAGAGCATGAGAATGTTGCGACTGGCCATGGAGGTAGGAGCTGAGCTAGGTCTCTCCGAATGAGCCAGGCACATTCAAACACTAATCCTGCTGAGCACAAACGATGGAATGGACTATGTACCAGCTTGGATTCCTGCGAATGCATCGTGGATGATGTGTGGATGGAGCACCGCTATTGCCAAGAGAGCTAACTGGGCCTGCCCTGAGATTGCTTTCCTCACCAGTCCATTCTTCCTGCTACTCCTGACTTCTCTACGCCTGCAGGAGAGCACTGTGATTTAGAGACACAGTTTTTCTTGAACTAGAGAGTGAATTTCTGTCTGGCACTCTCTCTGGCACCACTGCATCCTATGGACCAGGAACGCTTATCATACAAACCGTACTTACAGTTGAATTATTACAAACAATAATTAAGAATGAGGTTTAGAAAGGAACAAGTTTAGAAAATCGTCAGGATAGTTCAGTAATTAACCAAGCTCTGTTTTTGTTTGTTTGTTTGTTTGTTTGTTTGTTTGAAACAAGGTTTCCTGGAGCACAGGCTGGCTTGGATCCACTGTGTAGTGGAGGCTGGCCCTGAGTTCATGATCTTTCTTTCTCCCCAACCATGGAGCTTAGACATGTGCCACCATGCCCGTTGATGTTAATACTTGCAGTGCCAGCTTCCCGGGGGAAAAAGTTATGTGCTCTGCCTGCTGCAGTCTGTACTGTGGTGGAGGCCAGCGAGAAGCAGCAAACTGAGCAGGTGAGCACACCTTACAGACTGCTCAGCCTGTCATGTTACCAGTGGCTTTGCTTCTCTGATGGTGGTTGCACACAGGTCTGAATTCAAGCTCTCTGCCGGAACAGTGTGAAACATGGAGACTGAAGGGTTCAGGATATAGCTCTCTTGAGAATTAAGAACCTTCAATCTACTACTGACATGCTCATTCCTAACCTAAAGGACAGTCTGACAGAGGCTCCTGACTACGGAGCATCTGTGCAGGTTTATCTATGCCCCGTCTCCTTGCAGATAAAAGGAGGTAACAGAACTATCGGTGAATGATAGCATCTGTGTGCCACTGAATCACTGTTGGGACTAAATCAGGTATCTTATACTCTAACTTAAATTTATAAATTAAAAAGAATTAAAGGTATATCTATTATAATCTCAGTAACCTTATGATCTATTACAATGGTGCATCAAATGTTTCCAGCAAAATTTTCTAATTTTCCTACCTTTATGCTCAGGTGATATTATCCCTTGAATTGGAAAGGGTAGATCCTCATTTTGCCTTAGGGAAACTCTTGTTCTGTAGGATTTGCCTATTTAGAAACCTTGGGACTTATTCCAGAGGAACAGTATCACTCCTTAAACAAACAAACAAATAAACAAACAACCCAGCATCTGTCTCCTGACAGCACTTATCTGACTCCCATTTATTTTCCCATTGCCTGTGGGCATCTATTTTCCTTCTTATAATAGATTACAAGAAATATCTAGCAATGTCTTGGCGGTTAGATTTTAACAAATATCTGACATGGCTCTATTCAAATTTGAATTTGTGCCAGTTGAAGCTCCTAAAGGTGAGGAGTTCCTTGAGCCAGTTTGTTCTCTTTATAGATGATACAATTCCACTGGAAGCTTCTTTTCCTTCTTAAAGGACACAAAAAGGATGAATACCGTGTACTAAAAACAGTTTGAGCCCCTGTGAGACTGTTCTATGAGATCAGAATAGAAGCCATATAAACATTGTGGTGGTCTGACTAAGAACAGCCCCTACCGGCTTATGTATTTGATTGCTTAGACGTCAGGGAATGGCACTATTTGAAAAGGATTAGGAGGTGTGGCCTTGCTGGAGGAAGTGTCACGGGGGATTGGCTTTGGATCAGGATGTAGCTCTCGGTTACTTCTCCAGCATCACACCTACCTGCCACCATGCTCCGGATCATGGTGACAATGGACTAAGCCTCTGAAACTATGAGAAACTCCCCAGTTAAACACTTGATGAGAACTGCCATGGTCACGGTGTCTTTCCACAGCAATAGAACATAACTAAGACATATATGTTCCTAGTGTCATACAATAATTATTTTGGTACAGTGTAAGCTTTTTACTGTTCCTTAATGGAATAAAGCAGTGCAGTTTATTTAAGAAACAATAATTTCTATTGTAACATTTCCCTACTCATTCTGTACTTTGCCACATCTAACTGGGGCAACGGTCTCGTCCTCTTCTCACCTAACATAACTCTGGCACCGCTATCACAGGCTCCTCTGAAGAAATGAGGGGCTCACTCCTAAGACAGCATTTAGCACGGCCTAACTTAACCACTCTCATAATGTCAAGACCTATGTTACCTAAACTCACTCTCAAGCCTTCTCATCCTGCCTACCATCTGCTGTATGGGACCTCATGACACAGTCCTTAAGAACTCAAAACCAAACCAAACCAAACCAAACAACCCAAAAACCAGAATGGAAAATTAGCTAGTAGTGCTTACGGTATGCTAGGCACTGTTCTAAGAAGTATAACCATATTAGCTAATTTAAGCATCATATAGGTTTTTTTTTTTTCATTTTATTGGTGAGAAAACAAGGAGCATTTGCTAGGTGGCTTGGTTCCTGAGCCCTACTATGAAGCAAGCATGCATTGTGCACCTCTCCTCCTGCTCTTGACCTTACAGAAGCCAGAAATAGCCCATGAAAAAAACGTGTGGGACCATGCTGATCCTCTGGTAACTTCTCCAATGGCTCCCCTAAGACACAAAGTACAGGCAAAAGTCCTTCAGTTGTTTACTCTCTCTTCTCTCTCCCCCAGTTCCGTGCTTACCAATGTCTCCTCACATACCAAGTACATGCCAACTTTGGTGCTCCCAAGTGCCTTCTGTCTGGAAGCCTGTGACTTTCTCCCACCTCTGCCAACTCTATAACCTTGCTACCTTTCCCACTCTTCCTCTCCTGGTAACTATTTCTCGTCCCTGCATTATTTCCCCACTACATTTGCTGCCACAGGGCACACAGTGTGTTTTACTTTTTAAGGTCTGTTCATGATCTGTTCCCTCGGGTAGACTGTAATTCTGTGTGGGCAAGGTGACTGCTTTGTCTGTTGACTGCTGTATCTCTAGTCTCTAGAGAAGTATTGCATGTATGAGAGGGCCCCACAAAAATCTTGGCAAATGAGGAAATCCACCCACACAATTAATTAATATAATTAGTATGATATAAATACAAGAGTTGGAAAAGAAGTTAAGAGACTGAACAAGAAGGATTTGCTGATGTATTACTGAGGGATATCTTAGAGAATTGGGCCAGAGGGAAGGGAAAATTACTGCTAGGAAAGTAACAATGTGTAAAACTTCCATGGGCTGGGCTGGCGAGATAGCTCAGCCGGTAAGAGCACTGGCTGCTCTTTTGAAGGTCCTGAGTTCGGATCCCAGCAACCACATGGTGGCTCACAACCACCTGGCCATCTGAACAGCTACAGTGTACTCATACACATAAAAATAATAAATAAAAATAAATCTTAAAAAAACAAAAGCAAAAAACCAAAAAACTTCCATGGGCTAAGATAATGTTTTCTAACTCTGGGAATCATTATTGGAGCTCTCTAGATCTCCTGTTCTCTAGGATTCTCAGTCTTATCATGAACTTTTCACAAGGCCAAATATATAGAATTGATATTCAAATACTATAATCAGATTTTTGTGATACAGTGTAATACATGTACTTATTAAGATCTAGTAGCAGTTTGTAAACAACAAAAATGAAAACACAACATCAAACCCCACAGTGGAGCAATCCTAATTACACCTTCTAGAGGCAAGATCCCAGAATCTGCAAGCTTCCAAATTAAGCCACAAAACCAAGCTCCTGAAAGAACAGCAACTTAGCTTAGCCATCTTCAGTATGCCCCTGCTGCAGAACCTGATAGCTTGCACATACTGATCACCTAAGAAATGTTCACTGAATAAGTGTATGTCAAGGAAGAGAATTGGCATGGTTTCCTTTTTAGTACTCTCATGCCCATAGATACTGTGTGTTCCTTCCCAACTCTTCTCAGTGAGCTCATCCTCTGTGGTTACCGGCTTGTGCTTGAGCATCGCAATGAGAAAGGAGCTTGCTATAAAGTGATGCTTTTTCACATCATCTGCCACCTCTATCACCTACTCCTCCTCACATGCCACATTCTCAGTAAGCTCTCTTGCATCCTTAGACTGAGATATCTAGGCTTAAATTCTGGGACCATTTTACTTGTAAATATTTAAGAGTGGGGTGGCCACAATGCATGAAAATTAACTACTCGTGGTGGTTAAGGGATATGCTGAAATCCTTTGAAGCTTCTGTTCTTTTTCACCCAGGTATTCAGACTCTGCATGTACACTTCACCTGACTGAAGCTTCTATCATTATATATTACATCCGTAAGTGTCAGCACAAGCTCAATACCCATTTACTGACTATGGGAGAGAAGGCAACAGTGATAAAGCTTAGCTTGTTTCTTTTTTTTTTTTTTTTTTTTTTTTTTTTTTTCCTCTTGATCAGCTCATCAGATTTTAATTTTCTCAGAAAAAAATTAACAAAAGCCCCATTTGGATATTAAACAGAAAACAGACACTAAAATTAACAAAATGGCTTTGTCCTCTGGTCAAAGGTCTCCTTTCTTAGCCTCTCATGATCCACAGCATCAGCACCCCTCTCTG
>JADRCC010558485.1:8403-30550 GCA_019843855.1 Hylomyscus alleni | reverse complement strand
TGTGTGTGTGTGTGTGTGTGTGTGTGTGCAGGTGCCCAAGGAGTCTAGAAAAGATTCAGCTCTAAAGCTGGAAGTACCGGCAATCATGAGCTGCCCAGCACAGAGGCAGGGAACTGAACTCTGGTCCTCTGGAAGAGCAGCAGGTGTTCTTAAGCACAGAGCCACCTTGCCAGCCCCCTGAAGATATTTTGAAATATGAGGCACACCTTTTCAAAGAAAAGTTCCACAAAAGGTATGAATTATGCCAGTGTCACTGGACTAAGTGGACAAGTTCTCCCAAGTGACCACAAAAGACATCAAGCTCCTAAAATTCTGATGTCTGCTTAAAACAAAGGTAAACCAAAGCAGGATACGAAGCCACACACATGTAGTCCCAGCACTTGGGAGGCAGAACAAGAAAGATCGGAAGTCAGCCGGGCGGTAGTGGCGCACACCTTTATTCCCAGCACTTGGGAGGCAGAGGCAGGCAGATTTCTGAGTTCGAGACCAGCCTGGTCTACAGAGTGAGTTCCAGGACAGCCAGGGCTACATAGAGAAAAAAAAAAAAAAAAAGACCGGAAGTCGAAGGTCATTTGGAATGTGTAGAGTTCCAAGCCAGCCTGAGTTACATGAGGCCCCAGTCTCTACTGATATTTATAGAGGGCCCAGCTTTGTTGCCAGAACCATGCTGGGCAGGTCACAACCATATGCAACTCCAGCTCCAGGAGATGGGACAGCTATTTGGACTCCAGGGGTTCCTGCACTCATGGGCACACACCCACACTGACCCACAAACATACATCACTAAAAACAAAACAAATCTTAAGAAAAATCTCACCAAAAAGTTTACCTCCCAGAAATCATAATCTCAGTGCTCTGGAAGCTGAGGTAGGAGGACTGCCATGAGTTCGAGACCAGCCTAGGCTACATAGTAGGTTCCAAATTAGACTGGACAAAAGATTATTGTTTTTAGACATGGTAACACATGCCTTTAATGCCAGCACTCAGGAGGCAGAGGCAGGAAGATTTCTTGTGAGTTTGAAGTCATCCAGAACTACACACGAAGTTTCAGACCCTCCAGGGCTGAGACTCTGTCCCCAAAACAAGATTACACTGGTTTTGTTTTGTTTTGGTTTTGGTTTTGGTTTTTCAAGACAGGGTTTCTCTGTATAGCCCCGGTTCTCCTGGAACTCACTCTGTAGACCAGGCTGGCCTCAGAAATCTGCCTGCCTCTGCCTCCCAAATGCTGGGATTAAAGGTGTGCGCCACCACTGCCTGGCACCATGGAAGTTTTAAAACACTAATGTTAAAAACCAAAACCAGCTGTATCTTACCTGTGATGTGCTGGCAAATGCTATACATGTAGAGAAACCCATCTTGTATTAACCAAGAGATTACTGGGTGTATGGGATTACTGAGTACAGAGAAGTTAAAGAGAACACAAAGCCGGCTTGGAGCCAGGGATGATAAGAATAATAATAGCCACTGCTTATCTGATGTTTACTGTGTACCTGGCACCATTTAAAGCACCTTACAAACACAAGCTCTTTCCATCCTTACTATTATTACCCACACTTGGTAGATGAGGAAATCAAGGCCCAGAGAAATTAAGTAACTTGCCTGTGGTGTCACAACTAGGATTTGTTCTCGAGCCAGCTGTGTCAAGACTTTGTTATTATGCTCTGCAACAAAGCCTGGGTATGAGAGGATGAGGAGGCAGCTTGGGTGTGGGTGCCACACCGTGAGGGAATGTGGGTTGTGAGTACCACGTCCTGTTTACCTGTGGGAGAAGTCAGACCCCTGAGTCAGAAGTCATGCAGAGCTGCTTCGTTTCAACCATCATAGTGTGTGGGTGTCCAAGCCTGGATACTCCGGAAGGAAAAGATTCCCAGCATTCCTAAGGCCATGCTCCTGGAATCTAAGTCCCTCCTTGGGCTGAGAGATGTTAGCTGGACTCAGACTCTCGGAGGAGGGGGGGGGGCGTGGAGGAATTTTGGGGAGCCAGCCTTCCAAAGAACCCAAGAGGTCATGTATAAAAAGGAGAGGTGAGAGCAGAGTGAATTATGGCTGGGCGCAATCCAAACATCCAAGAATCTAATTAAAATTGGGCAGAACCAACAGTAAACCTGGCGTATGTTGTCTATTTTAGGAGGGTGGGTGTGTGAAAGAGTGTGAACATGTGATCAATAGGCCAAGAAGGCCTTAAAGACTTGGGCCAGTGACTGTGCACAAGAGGACTGACACCTGGGCATCTGCCTCAAGTTCGTTTAGGTGACAGAGCTGGTGTTTTGCTGGGGGGGTTGGGAGTCCGCCATGTTGTCAGAGGACCCCCCCTTCCTCCCTCGGGCAATTCTGGCATTGTCTTGGGCATTCACCCCACTGCATCCCCACTTGCATGTCCAGCCTCGCGCCTCCGCCGCCCCAACGCGTGCCTCGGAAGGGAGCGGCCGATCTGCGCGTGACGCCTCAAGGGCGGGGCCTCCCTATTAAAAGGGGCCAGAGGCGGCGGCGCGGGCCCCAGGCCCTGGCCCAAGGAGGGCTCGTTCGTTCTGGGTCCTAGCCGCCGCAGGATCGAAGTCCTCGGGCCACCGTGACCACCGTGATCAAGATGCAGCTCTTGATGAGAGTGCCCTCTCTTCCCGAGCGGGGTGAGCTGGACTGCAACATCTGCTTCCGACCCTACAACCTCGGGGCCCGCGCGCCCCGCCGCCTGCCTGGCACGGCGCGCGCCCGCTGCGGCCACACGCTGTGCACCGCTTGCCTGCGCGAGCTGGCGACGCGGGGCGACGGCAGCCGCACGGCCGCGCGTGTGGTGCGCCTGCGCCGCGCTGTCACGTGCCCCTTCTGCCGCGCGCCTTCCCCGCTCCCGCGCGGCGGCGTCACGGAGATCGCGCTAGACCCTGACTTGTGGTCACGGCTGGAGGAAAAAGCCCGGGCTGAGCGTGAAGGAGACCCGATGGGGAGCCCGGCCAAAGAAAGCGGAGAGGGTGGAGAGGACGACGACGGGGAAGAGGAGAGCGAGAAGGAGGCGGGACCTCCAAGTGCGGGTTGGCGCGCGCTTCGCCGGATTTTGGACAGGGTCCTGGCGCCGGCGCGCCGCTTGCGGCGTCCGTTGCCTAGCAATGGTGAGGGGCGGCCTAGGGAGGATACTGGGTACATCGCGCCGAAGAAGGCTGGGTCAGGTTGCATCCTCCTGTTGCCACTAATCCATCTTCTTTCCTCCAGTGCTCTACTGTCCAGAGGTCAAGGACATTGCCCACATGACCCGTTGTACGCTGTAACCGAACAACCCGGGAGCTAGGGCAGAAAGCAGGTGGGAGCAGCTTCCTCGGGCGTGCTCTGATACAAAGGGTTGATGTCAAGACTACCTGGAAGTCAAGACTGATGCTGGAATTGGTACGTGCGTGATGGAGATGGAGCTGATCAGAAAGTACCCTAGGTGGTGTGAATTATGAGCGGCGAAGGCTCCTAGACTATGCCAGCATTACATTTTCAGAATGGAGTGGCCAAGGGGTAATAGAAACAAAGCCTACCATAATGTGGCAAGAAAAAAATAACAAAGCTTTGTTCAGCGTCTGTGGTGTAAGCAATGGATCCCATTTTAGCAGTGGTCTATGGTTGAAAAATGTTTACTTTGGAAAAAAAAGGACAGGACAGGGGATAAGCTAATTTTTATGTCATGTCAATCTCACTTATCTGGTTATGTGTGTTTGCTGGCGTGCCATCTTCCCACTCCTGGTTCCGTGTTCCAGAAATTACTGAGTTGCCTCCCTGCTTATGATAGAAGTCTTGCATACACAACCTCCCTTCAGCTTGATGGGGTGAAAAGATCCAAGGGGCATTTATTTACATGAGGCCTTAATTAAGGCTTATCGAGGATGGGTGAGCCATTTGATAAAGGAAGCAAAATTTGCCCTTTATTTGTTATCTTTACTGACTCTGTAGCAATACTGTAAAAAAAAAAAAAAAAGATGCTCACATAATTTTAATTTGTGTCCCATAATGGGACATTGTTTGTTGTATGTAGTTAGTTCTATTTTAAAGTCCTGTAAATATCTTACTATAGACTTAAAATCAAGACCAGCAGTGTTGGTTGGTCTCACAGCTTGCTAGAAATGCAGAATTTCAGGACCCCAGTCCACATTCCCTGATATTTTTAGAATCCCAGGTGTGTGTATATAAGTTAAGAAACATTGGTTTAGATCTTAGTCACTCTGGGATGTCACTGTCATCTGTAGGTGGAACATTTAAAACACTAATGACACACTAAAGTTCAAAGTGACATTCTTTTGAGAAGAAAATTTTTTTCTGAGCTACAAATGTGAATTTACAATAGACCTCAGTTTTCAGGTCTTCAAGATTTTGTTTTTATTGACAAGTAATGTATGTAGATATAGGGTATAAACCTCCATTTTTAAAATGTTTTGTCCTTTTCCTGTCTTTAAGTTTCAGCTTAAATGTCCCCTTTGGAGCATGCATCTGTTGTAATGTGCCTATTTTCTATATATGTGTTGCCAAAGTGAATGCTACGTTTATTTTCTGGTATTTATGTTTTGAGTGTTTCTAGAGTATAAACTTCAAATGACTATCTCCAGAGCCAATAGCAGTGTTAATGTATAATATGTATTCAAAAATGTTTGCTTAATTTATTTCGAATGTAATGGTCTCATGAATAAAGTATCAAGGCTCATTCAACCTGTGAGAGACTGCTGCTGAAGAAGCCAGAGTTCTATCCGGCAGTTCAGTGACACTACAATTATCCCAGAGACAGGGTTTCTTCCATGTAGTCCTGGCTGTCCTGGAACTCACTCTATAGATCAGGCTGGCCTCAAACTCAGAAATCCACCTGCCTCTGTCTCCCAAGTGCTGGGATTAAAGGTGTGCGCCACCACTGCCCGGCATTATCCCAGTTCTTTAAAACAAAATAAACTAAGCTGTCTGCGCCATGGTGGAATGGAAGCTGTGGTGCTGTCATGACCTCTGCTGACTCTGCAGTGTCGGGAAGCCTGCTCCCTCTGCTCTGCACTTGCCGCTGTGACCCACTGCTCACCAGCTCTCTACAAGCTCACCCTGTGCTTGGCACTGGGAAAAGGTCTTATTTTGGTGAATGATTCAAGAGATAAAAATTCATGAAACTCACAAAATAGAAAGGGGATTATTAGCTGGGGGGTGGTGGCACACTTTAATCCCAGTCCTTGGGAGGCAAAAGTAGGATGATCTCTGAGTTTGAGACCAGCCTGGTCTACAGAGTGAGTTCCAGGACAGCCAGGGCCATACAGAAACAACAACAAGGCAAGGGGCGCGGAGCCTATCAGGATGAAACAGTACAAAGCAACGATCCTTACAAATCCCCTCCCCAGGCAAAGATGACAGCACACAGAAAGGAAAGTATAATTTATATGTACAACCGATAACCTGATACAGAAGAAGGGATTAGGACAGACCAGGAGTGGGAGCAAAGAGACTGGGAAAGGGGCGGCAAGGAGGGTATGGGAGTTCCCCATGCAAACTGCCACTCCCTGGCCCCTCCTTGGAGGGGGAATGTGCCCGAATCTCCCTAGCCTGTTATTCACTGTGTTGCTCTGGTCCCATAGGCAAGGCAGGCTCCTGACTAGGCCCCTGGCCTGACCTACTCAAATTTAGTCTGTATCCAGGCCTTGAGGAGGGAAGATTTCGTCCCCCAGAAACCTGAGCCCCAGCGTGGGGTCTGCCCCATGCCTGGCCCTCTGTATTCTCCCCCACCCTTTCTAGGTTACCTAGAACAGGTTGGGGAGCTCCTCTTTGGCTTGAGGGATTATCACCCAACCATTACTCTGTGGGGTTAGTCCTTGGTCCCTGGGGAGAACAGTTCCTACTGCAAGATGCTGGCACAGGAGCTAACTGAGCCAGTGAGCAGCAATCAGCTCTCTCACTTGTAGCTGTTGTACCCTCTATTTGATTTGGGAGAGGGAGGGAAAGTGCCATGCAGCCCCCCCTTCCCTTCCTCCTCCCGCTGCTATTTTCATCTTTGTAACAAGGTTCCCCTCCTCTTTGATGATCTCACAAAAGTTCCTAAAGGCCAGGCAAGGCTAATTCCCCCACTTTGGCAGGAGGTGGAGGTGATACTGCAAGAAAGGCCTGGGAGGCTCCACCTCCTCCCTCCCGACAATCATGTATGGGGAAACTATATTTGGTAGTGGGGCATCCGGGTACTTGGAAGACCCTGCTAACCATCTCCCACCCAGACCTCTTCACACCAGCACAGTCTTCAAGGTTTGGTGGGAAAGGTGTGTGGAGGTGGAGAGAAATAGGGGTCCTTCTTGAAGGGAGGCGTTATAGAGGGGCAAAAGGGCTCCTAGCCCAGTGGTGGCCCAAGGGGTGGGGAAGGTGGAGGGTTGGCAGCAGGCCCCAAGGCCTGAGATGTGGGTCGGCTCCGGGGGCGGGGCCTAGGTGAAGGGCAGGCCTGGGATCCAGTCAGTCGTCTATACAGATCACCTCCCCTGCTCGAGGCTCCTTCCGATCCAGCCCCAGCCCGTCTGACACCAACGCCCCCACCATTTCCTTCTCTTTCTTCACCAGCACTGGAGGGCCGTTGGTGGTGGCTGTTTGGGGAGACAGGTAAGAAAAAGTCAGTCCCCACATTCTAAATATCACTCCCTGATAACAACCTATCTTTACTGCTAAGTCATTTCCTGCCATTTCTGATTTTTCTTATAAATGTAGAAAGAGGGGCTGGAGAGATGACTCAGCAGTTAAGAGCACTGACTGCTCTTCTGAAGGTCCCAAGTTCAAATCCCAGCAACCACATGGCGGCTCACAACCATCCATAATGAGATCTGACGCCCTCTTCTGGAGTGTCTGAAGACAGCTACAGTGTACTTACATGTAATAAACAAATAAATCTTTTTGAAAAAAAAGTAGAAGCATTAAATTCCTCTTGTACCACGCTGTGACAGGTCTGACTCTAGCCTTTCTGAATTCACATTCATTTCCCCTTGAGGAAGCTCAGGTGGGAGGTAGGAAACCATATGACGGGGAAGGGTTTTGGTTTCTTGGTTTTTTGAGACAGGGTTTTCCGCTATGGCCCTGGCTGTTCTTGAACTAGAACTCACAGAGAGCCACCTGTTTGTGCCTCCCAGTTGCTGGGATTTACTGTGTGTACCACCACACCCAGCTGGTTTCTTTTTGGAGATAGCATCTCACACAAGCCCAGGCTAGCCTGAGTACTCTGAGGAACCCTGCCTCAGCCTCCTAGTTGAGGATGTTGACATAGGGATAGGAGAGGGGGTACAAGGGAACAATGGACAGAACAACTCTCCCTAAAACACTGACACTTACAAGGAAGAGAGACAGGTTTGAAGCAAGACAAGGGAGTCAAGCAGGGATGAAGTTTTGTCAAAGTCAGGGAGAAGCAAGGAATCAGAAGCACCATCTAACCTGTGATGAAGGACCCTGCAGGCATCTGGCTGTAATTGGCGCCTGCGGCGGCTAGGGCCCCTACGGGTGCGGCGCTGAAGGCTGCCCCGTACCCCGGAGGTGTGGCGTACGGACCCGGGGGAAAGGCCTGGAACAGGAGAGAAAACTGGGGTTAGGTAGTCCACAGTTTAGAGGGGGAAAAAAAAATCAAGCTCCAGAATTACTATGCAGGGAAGAGACTCAAGATGCAGACTGTTGGGAGCGGGCTGTTTCTCTACATGTGTAGGATTCTGATGGAGTGTTTGTATATATGTACAAAGGGCACTGACAGGAAAATGAGTTATGGGAAAGCAGGTTACCGGTGTGGGGTGAGGCTCCGTGCCCTTGCTGGCCAGCCGGCTGAGGATGCTGCGCTCGGACATCTGAAGGCGGGCTGCGATGGGGGGTATTCGGGACAGCGTGGCTGGCAGGCGGGTCACATCTGCCTTCATGTCGCTCAGCAACTCCTCCAGCTGGTTCAAAACTGGGGCCCGGGCCACAGAGAGAGAAGGGCAAGAGAAAGGTGGAGAGAAAGATGGAGCCAGAAAAAGGGACAGTCAGATGGACAAGTATAGTCAGAGAGAGAGGACACGGGCATCAAAGGACAAAATGGCAGAGGATAGACAGGAAAAGAGTGATTCAGAGAAGGAGAGCAGCAGGCCAGATACCACACAGAACAGATGGAAACAGAAAAAGAAAGAGTATGCAAAAGAGGTAGGGGGAAGACATTGGGGTCGGGGTTGTCAGAACATCCCATACTAGAAAAGGGAGGTTTAGGGGCTGGAGGTGATAGGGAGAAAATGGGAGGCGTGGGGACAGTATGATTTAAGGACTCAGTTTTAATGCATGATCGGGAGGAGGTTAAAGAGTCAGCATTATATAGAAGGACCTAAGGCGGGCAGGAGTCAGGCACTACAGCAGGCTCTGTTAGGTGGTTAGATGGCTCTGGGACCTAACCTAGAGTTATCAAGGTAGGAGGGTGTGGGAGAAAAGGTTGAGGGTCAAAGGCAAGCTTCATGGGGTCCACCCAGGGGTAGATGGACAGTGGTTTTCACTTCATAGGGTGAAGGAGATACAAAGAAAGTGACCTATGGGTCAGAGCTACGGACATCTGCGTTGTACACACACAAACCAAGGCTATCAGGATCACAGCAGGTACCATCATGTGGTCCCACTCACAGGGATCCTCATGTCCCACCTTGAGGTGACTGGTACCCTACTGTTCCCTGATGTGAACCATATCAGGTATGGGCTTAGGCAAGGGATAAAGGCTAAAGCCCAAAATGATGCCAGTTGGGTTAGAGGTCAGAGGGCAATGGTTCAGAGGGTAGAAGGGTAAGGGGGCAAAGGGTATGGGAAGGTTTTGAAGGGTGCGGGGTGAAGACTTACGCAGCGTTGTGGGCCCTCCCCCGCGCGGGGCCACCGCGGCCCTTACCCTTGTGCAGGACAGCGTTGGCTGGCTTGTTCCCTGCCAGCGACTCCTTGGAGAGGTGCTGGTGGCTCTCAGCTAGGCACTCAGCCTCGGCAAAGCGGGCGTGGAGGGCCATGGCGGGATGCGCCGGCTCCTGTGACAGGTTCAGGTAGGCCGCCCGCCGCAGCTGCTCCTCGATCACCAGCGCCTGCTCCAGGAGCTAAGGGCGCAGGATAGGGGTAAAGACAAGTGAATGGAAGGACCAGACGCAGCACTAGAGAGCTACTCTGTCCACTGTTGGCCCAGGAAACTCCAGCTCCGCAATATGTGATCCAGACCACAGTTCCCATCAGAAAGTCCACTTGGGTCTGAGCCACAGTGCTACCTCAGCTCTCACAATGCTAACATTCCTTCCAAGCCACGTCTGAGCCAGGCCCTTCTTCACCCCACTCCTCTTCTTTCTCATCCCCACCTTGAACCTCCGGGCCAGGAATTTATTTTTCATCTCCAGGAAGTTCCCCTTATTGGCTTCCGTTTTAAATGGTTCATTGATAATGGCAAACTGAGCATCATTCTGGATGTCTTGCCACCGGGCATAGCCATGGCTGCCAAGGGAGGAAAGGGAACTATCAAGGAATTTAACTGGATAGACTTGACTGGGAGCATTTCTTATTAGCCAGATATCCCCAGAACGTGGCACAAGCCTCCCTGACCTGAGTGTGGGCCCTTCTTCTCTGTAGTCCTCTACCCAGGCTAGCTCCTCTCAACCTGACAGAAGTTAAAATTACCTGGGAAGTAGAGCCTGAGTTGAGAAAATGCCCCCATACAGTCGGGCTGTAGGCAAACCTATTGGGCATCTTCTTAACTAATGATTGATGTGGTAGGGCCCAGCCCATTATAGGTGGTGCCACCCCTGGAGTGGTGGTTCTGGGTTCTATAAGAAAACAGGCTGACCAAGCAAGCCTCGGGGAGCAAGCCAGTAAGCAGCACGCCTCCATGGCCTCTGCAACACCTTCTGCCTCCAGTTTCTGCCCTGACTTCCCTGCAAGATGTGCTATAAATTGTACCCTGAAATAAACCCTTTCCTCTTGAGGTACTTTAGGTCATGGCGTTTATCAAGCAGCAGAAACCATAAGACACCTTCTCTCCCAGTTGAGAGAACCTTTGTAATCTTGCATATATACAAAGGATACAGGACAATGCCAGCCAGAAGCCAGTAGTCATGCCTCCGGTGCCAGATCTCATTGAGTTTCCCCGAGGAAATAGCTGCTCGTTCCTCATTCTGCCACAGTGTGTGCAGCTCTGCAGAGTACAGAAGAGATGTGTCAGGTCTGTGATCTGCATCCACCCCGGGGTGTGCACACGGACAGCTGAGGAAGGACGAGTGCTAAAGGCTCCTTAGGAACTGTGGAGGGGCTGGAGGGGTGGCTCGGTGCGTAAAAGTACTTGTTACTCATGCAAAGGTCCAGACTTCAGTTCACAGCCCCAACGTGGTAGCTCACAACTGTCTGTAACTCCACTGACAGGGGATACAGTACTAATCTTCTGACCTCTGAAGGTACTATACATATGTGGTGCATACACATACATGCATAACATGTGTAATAACATGTAAATCTGAAGAAATTAAATTACAAAAAGGTGAGAAAGCACTATGTCGGGAAGTGAGGAGTAAAGTTCATCATGAACAGGCTCATGTTAGGACTAAGACAAAAAAATGTTAGACATCAATGGGAGTTTGGTAGTAACTGAGGATTTGCAAGGCTCACTGTCCGCATGCACCATTATGAAATGACAGTACTTGGAATTAAATTCAGCAGGCAGCCTTGGACACACTGACACAGTGAGGAGCACTTCTCACACCTGTGAAACCACCGTCGGCAATGTTGAACATGAATCTTGGCTTCTCCACCTTCTCCTCACGGCGCCCATTGGGCCGTGGCTCATCTCGAGGAGGCCCAAGTCGAAGATCCCGATCAGCTTTTACATCTTCTGCTAGGTCAAACAGTGCAAAGTTCCAGTCTCAGGACCGCCTCCTTCTAAGTCCCAAGACTACTTAATGCATCAACTATACCGACTCTTCCAACAGCTACCCACCCAAGACCCAGGCATCTGTCCCCAGATGCCACCTCCCCAGAAACCCTCAGGAACTCAGGCATTCAGTCCCTCTGCCCATTACCTCTCTTGCCCAAATCCCCCGTTTCCCCCTCCGTCCTCTCCCTGTGTTCCTGTACATCCAATGGCTTCTCCTCCCCCCTTTCTCCTGGTGTTGGCTCTGAGGCTGTGGGAAGAGTCAGAAGATATGAAGAGAGGCTGTTACTCTCGCCCCAAGTCCAGAAGTGGGAACTCCAAAACTCAAATCCCCATCACTAGGAGGTTAATACACCCACCAGACTTCTCCCTGTCTCCTCGGTACCCAGGTTCAGGCTCCATCTCTCCAGGTGCCCCTGGGGCTTCACCCTCTAACAGAATCTTCCTGTGTTCTAGCCGTTCTCCCAGTGATGGGGCTGGGCTGGGAGAATCGACCTGGTGGACAGAAGAGTCAAGACAAGCTAGAGAGTTCCTAGGCACCTTGTTGCCAAGATCCCTCCAGACCTTCCACTCCATCTCCTCAGAGAGAAGAACACATGCACGCACCTCAGTCTCCATCTTTTCCCCCACTTTGCTGTTCTTCTCTGGCTTATCGTCCGGGTTCTCAGTGTCATCCTTCTCCAGCGGTGTCCTTACACCATCTCCTTTCTCACTCGGAGCCGGAGTAGCTGTGGGTGAAGGCACAGTACTAGGGTTTGGACATGGCTTAAGTGTTCTCTAAAGGTTCATGTGTTGAAATTTAATGCCCGGTATGAAGTAATAAAATGTAGAAACGGAATCCAACTACAGTGCTCACAGGTGGGGTTTAAAGGAGATAATCAGGACTAGATAAGGTCATGGGTAAGATCCCCATACTTGAATCCTGGTGGCTCTTAAGAAGAAAGAAGGGAGAATCTACATCCATGCTCTCTGCATTTCACCATGTGACAATCCTGCATGACCCAGGACTCTGCAAGCAAGAAGGTCATCCCCAGATGCAGCTGCTGACCTCGAACCTCCAAAACCATGAGCCTAAATAAACCCGTTTTCCTCTATAAAGTTGTCTAACTTCATGAATCTCATTCTAATCACAAACAGCCTAATAAGAGGGGAATGCAGAGGTTTTTCCTGACATCTGGCCATCCCAATCCAGACTCCCAATTACCAGGTTTAGAGGTACAAGGACTGTTGGTTGTAGAAGCCTCAGGAGTGGTGGGAGATGTTCTGGCTGGAGAGGAGGCTCTGGAAGAGCGTTTGGAACCAACACTAGGGTCAGGCACCAGCTCTGGCACTGACCAGCGCCCATTGATATGCTCAAACTCTTGGACCTGGGGAAGGAGGTGTTGAGGGACAAGGGTCAGTTCCTGGCACTGGACATGTAGGAAGCTCTAGGTTCCTCTGTATCATACCAGCCTGGCTAAAACTAAGAGAGGACGGACAGAGACTAAGAGAGGACAGACAGAAGAAGGAAGGACAGAGACTAAGCAGGTAGCCTGATGCTCGAATGGGGAGAGACTGGTACCTTCTTCTTGACGAGAGACATGACTCCAATGCGGGTCAACACTTGCTGGCGACTCAGCCCCTCCCGAGGGACCCCATCCGCAAAGGTTTCAGAGCCATCTGCCCCAGGCTCACACAGATGGCGCATGAACAAAGACACATAGGCCCTGAAAAGCATGGGGATAAGAGGAGAGTTGCAAGGACTCAGGAGGAGTTCAGATATACAAGATGCAGAGCTCACTGACCCTGGAGCTTCAACTCCCAGGTGCTTCCAAGACTCCAGCCCTGGGCCTCTCCCTCGCATCAGCCCTTCACATCCTGACTCATTCACTGGCCCCCATCAGCTCTCCCATTGCACCTTTTGGGACTTAGCACTTTGTTCCTAGGCCCCATCAGTCAGCCTTTCATCCCATTCACCAGCTCCTCTTGCCAGGTTATCATGGCTAAGTAAATGTGAAGCCAGGCCAGACTGGGCGAGGCTCCTTCTTCAAACGCCTCTCCCATAGAGGAGGAGGCCTGGCCCCTTTATTCTAGGCTCTGTTGAGGGGAAGTAGGGTAGGCTAGGCCCACCTCCCAGGAAATAGAGCCTGGACACGACATAAGGTGGGAGGTGGTGATCAGCTGAGTAAGGTCACATCATATGGTAGCCAAGAGGAAGAAAGTGAAGTCCAAAGCTCAGCCCCGATTCAACTCACCCCCAAGTCTCCCACACTCACTTAAACTCCTTCTCCGTTTTGCCCCTCAGGTCTCTCACTAGCCACTGTGTGGTGAACGCATCCTGGGGTGGCATCCCCCAGCGCATCACAGCGTTAAGAAATGCCTTCCGTTGTCGGGTATTGAATCCCAGTACCTGAAGGGGAGCGCAAAGAGGCAGGGCCATGAAAGACTAGGAGCTTGAAGTGCTTTCTATTGCTGGTGGCCCAGTCCTCAATCCCCAATGCACCCCCACCTCACCACTACCACTTTCTCCCTAGAGATCATGCAAAGTGCCCAGGCCAAAGTCTCACTTCAATGTTGCCCCCAACCCGAGCCAGCAATGGAGGCAGTGGCTTGTCCTTCTCATTTCGAAGCTGCCTCTTTGACTGTCGACGCCCTAAGGGTAAGAGTGACACTCATTAGTGGCGACAACATCTCCTCTAAGCCCTCAGTCTCCATCCTTATAACACACAAAACACAGGGCTAGGGCTGGAGAGATGGTTCAGCAGTTAAGAGCACAGACTGCTCTTCCAAAGGTCATGAGTTCAAATCCCAGAAACCACATGATGGCTCACAACCATCCGTAATGATATCTGATGCCCTCTTCTGGTGTGTCTGAAGACAGCTACAGTATACCTTAAAAATAAATCTTTTTTTTAAAAAAAAAAAAACCACAGAGCTAGCCTGTGTCACGTTCACCTCTAATTTTCTTTCAAGCATGTTGTCAGTACTACTATGTACTAAGGCTAAAAGAAGCCATATTTAAAAACTAATAACAAATACCTGACAGGCAATGTTATTCATGAGAGGCTGAAATAACCTAATCCTCTTGTTTGGTTTCTGTGTGTGTGTGTTTGAACCCTCAAATGAGTTTGTGCTGGTCAGGCCACCAACCCCTGGCCTTGAGCAATCCTGTCTGACCTTCCTGGTGGCTGGGCCTGCAGCATCACACCTCAACACCTTTCTTGACCTGAGAGCATCTGATACCACATGGCTAGACACTCCAAATTCAACAATGGAGGGATCACGGCCATCACTCCCTTCCTCTGTGCAGTCTTCAGTTTTCTTACCAAAAGAGCTTTATTTCCTTTCTAGGCGTGGGCTGGCTGTGGACTGAGAATGCCTCAAACTCACAATCCTCCTGCTTTAAGTGTTGACATTAAAAGTGTGTGCTACTATGTTACCACCCAAAAACAAAGCTTTTTTTTTTTGTTTGTTTGTTTGTTTTTCGAGACAGGGTTTCTCTATGTAGCCTTGGCTGTCCTGGAACTCATTCTGTAGACCAGGCTGGCCTCGATCTGCCTGCCTCTGCCTCCCAAGTGCTGGGATTAAAGGCGTGCGCCACCACGCCCGGCTAAAACAAAGCATTTTTATTGTATAAAAATAGGGAGCAAGGGAGCTGGAGAGATGGCTCAGCAGTTAAGAGCCCAGGGTTCAATTTCCAGCACCCAGAGTGGCTCACAACCATCTGTAACCCCAGTTTTGGTGGATCTGACATCCTCCTCTAGCCTCTGCAGATACCAGGCATGCAGTACAAAGATATACATACAAGTAAAACAAAACACATTAAAAATAAAAATAAATAAATCTTTTTTTTAAAAAAAAGCGGACTTAAAAAAAGCTAGAAAGTGAAGTGAGAGAGTGGAGTCAGAAAGTCACGAAAAGACGGCACCTTCAGGACGCTCATCAAAGTCTTCATCCTCTTCCTCGGACCCCACTGAGTATTCTGACTGGTTATCTGTGAGGGGCAGAGAGCGCTGGATGGTAAGCAGTAGCCATACTGGGGCCCTCTCCACTTGGACATTCTCTACCTCCGCCCTGTCCTTGGTCCTACTGGAGACTCTGGGTCTTATATTCTGAGCCATCTTTAGCCTCTGGGTACCATATACTTTTACCACTTTGAGTCCAGTCAAAGCTACTCTAAACAATGAGACTCTGTGTGCTCATGGATCCCTCTGTGGTCCCTAGATAGTTAAATCCTCACGAATCCATCTGGCCTTAGCAAAGTTCCTCCTGATCCATCCCAATCACAGCCCCAGCCTTGGGAGCTCTATTCCAACGTGTCTTCCCTTGTCTTGTCAGAAGCAGCCCTCACCTTGATCCTCCTGGGCAGCATCGTTGTAGTTAACCTGCTTTCGAACCCGCTTGCCCTTGCCTAGGTTTCGGGCAAGGTCTTCTTGTTGCTGCTCGTAGTGATGCCTTAGTAACTTCTCCCAGTAGTCAGGATCCACGTTCTCCTCCTGCTTGATGATCTCTCGCTCGATCTCCTCAATCTGAAGGGCAGCAGAACGAAGGCTGGCAGCCTCCTTCCTCACTTGTCTCGGCTGCATCCCAATCCCCGTCTCCTGTACTGGCCAAATCCTGCCTAACACTTTCAGACCCAGTACCCAGTTTCTGGATGCTGCACATTCTTCTATCACCTCTTCCTTGCAGTGCTCTGGCTCCTTCTCTAACCCTCTCCTCGCTCCCCTCACTCACTCCCACAGACGCAGAAGCACCATTCTGTGACTACAAGAACTTTCTGTGCTTAGGTGTCTTTCCAAAGTCCAGTCTCATCTATCAAAATGAGAAGTTGTTTGAGATACACTGTTGCTTTTTGATGGGAACCAGGATGAGAGAATAAATCAAAAGTACCAGTGCAGGAGAATATTCCTACTTCAAAATTTAGTGAAAGGCATTCATTGCCCTTCAGAGATGGCCTTGGAGGCAGGGTGTGGCCCCCAAGCCTCTCACCTTGTCTTCTTCACGAACGACATACTGTGCCACCTTGAAGGAGCTGAGGTATTCGTTCATGTTCTGCACATCTGTGTCCTCGGTCGCATCCTGGTTACGGTCCAGCAGTCGAGCGATGGCGTCATTGTCATAATGGATCACACTGCTATCTTCCTCCTTATTCTCCCCTGCAGAGACAGAAGACGACCCGAGGTGTGGGTCAGAAACTCAGGCGCAGTTTAGCTGGGATTTGTAAGGTGCTTCTCTTTCTCCTTCTCACTGGGCCCGGGAGGAAATGACTGCTCCCTGGGGGCTCACATCTAGTGCCTTTTGCTTTCTTTCCTTAGGTGGCCAACCCTTCTCTCAGCACTACTAGAAAGAAGAGATTTATTTGTCCTTTACAGGCTGAGAGAAGTTTGGTTTTTTTGAGGGTTTTTTTTTTGGGGGGGTGTATTTGGGTTTGTGGGGTTTTTTTGGAGGGTGGGAGTTCCCAGGGACTACCTCACCCTCATTTTCATCTTTGAATAGCTCCTCAGTGCCAAATTTGAGGATGTCATCAAGCTCTTGCTTGGACATGGAGCCAGCCTTGGAGCCCAGGCCTGGTCGCACCACCAGGTGTGTCAGCATCATCTTTCTCTTAGCCACCTGTGTGATTCGTTCTTCCACAGAGGCTCGGGTCACAAACCGGTAAATCATCACTTTGTTGGCCTGGCCAATCCGATGGGCTCTGCTGAAGGCCTACAGGGGCAGGAGAAAACAGAGGTCTGCCAGGAGAGTGACAGAGAGAAGCTGACACAGGGTCGGGAAAGGCCTTCTCTCTAAGACCCATCCCTGAGCAAGACAACGTCCTTCAAGAACCCATGCCAACTTGCTGAGTGTTACAGGTGATGTAGGATGCAGGTTCCCACCTGGATGTCATTATGAGGGTTCCAATCAGAATCGAAAATGATGACGGTGTCAGCAGTGGCCAAGTTGATGCCCAGGCCACCAGCTCGGGTGGACAGGAGGAAGCAGAACTGTTGGGCACCAGGAGCTGGGACATGAGAAGTAAGAGGCCAAGTTTACCCCTGGCTGCTAGACTATAAACACTACATCCTAACTCCTGGCTTAAGTTTCCAGCTTCCCCTCACCATTCCCCATCCTGAGGACATGGCAGATGTTCTCAGGCCTTCCATGACCATAGATAGCACGGTATTTCCCCTCACCATTAAAGCGATCAATGGCCTCCTGCCTGAGGGCGCCCGTGATGCCACCATCGATGCGCTCATACTTGTAGCCTTCATAGTCTAGGAAGTCCTCCAAAAGGTCTAACATTTTGGTCATCTGTAAAAGAGACAGCAGGAGTCCAGAAGACCACAACAGAAGCTCAGGCCTCGTTCCCCAAAGCAACACTTTACAACAACAAATCCCCAAGCCTCATACCTAAACACAAGCACCCGCTGCCTGCTCCCTGGTCTACTCACTCCACCTATCCCCAGCTCAAAGTTCTATCTCAAAGTCTTTTGATTTAAGATCATTTCTTATAAGGCACAAGCTCTCAGAGACCCATGAAAAGATTTCAGAGAAACCTATATAAAGCCTTTGAAAAATCACATAAAGCTGGTATGTCATTTTCTCCAAAGTAGAGAGGTCTATATACCTTTCATCAGAATTCTAAAAGGCCTGTGGTCCCTACTACATTCATGTATAAGGTTGGTAACTGATACTAGTCTCTTCTTAGGAACAAGGATGAGCCAGCCATGCCAGGCCTTTTACTTTTAAAGACAAAGTCTCACTGTGTAGGCCTAGTTGGCCTGGGACTTGTTATGTGCAGGCTGGATTAAAGGGATGCACTACTACATCCAGCCCAGACCTTTCATACTTTTGTTTGTCCAGTGCTAGGGATCTAACATACAGCCTCATGCAAGCTACAGAACCCAGCCATTGGCTCTCTCTGTTCACTTGAATACACAGTCTCTTTATGTCTAGACTGACTGTGGCCTCAGCATTCCAACTTCAGGGATTAGAAGCAGACGCCCACCACCTTGCCTGCCTGAGTCAAGAAAAGCTGTGCAGGATCTCAGCCTTTCTTAGTAGAGGAGCCACAGGAATGAGAACAGGAATTGAAGTCTGCAGCTATGAAGAGGGAGCGGAGGGGACAGTCACCTGGGAGAAGATGAGCACTCTGTGTCCTTGCTCCTTCAGCTTGCGTAGCATCTTCTGCAGCAGCAGAAGCTTCCCTGATGACTTAATAAGTGCCCCACCCTCATAAGCCCCACTGGGGAGTTTAGGAGACTCCTGAAAAGAGAGGAAAAGGAGAAATTCAGGTCAACAAGCATACTCCTGACTCCTACAGTGCCTGGAGAAGGAAAGGCGACCCAGCATCGCCCCTATGTTCGAGGCAGACCCTCCCCAAGAAGCAGCCACATGATCTGTCCCCAATCTCTGCCCCTACCATAGCAGCCACGGGGAAGAGGTACGGGTGGTTGCAGCACTTCTTAAGGTCCATCATGATGTTAAGCAGGGACACTTGGTTCCCACCGCCTCGAGAGTTCAAGGCCTCAAAATTTCGAGTTAGGATGTACTTGTAGTATTTCCTAAATGCAGGGTAGGGATATATAAGAGATGTGAGTGATAAAGGAGCCCACTTCTTTTTCTTCTTCTTCTTCTTTTTTTTTTTTTTAAACAGGCTTTCTCTGTGTAGCCCTGGCTATCCTCTGTAGACCAAGTTAACCTCAGAGTCTGTCTCTGCTTCCCAAGTGCTGGGATTAAAAGTGTGGGCAGAAACAACTTCTAATATGGTCCAACTCGAGAAGAGCTACCACTCAAGCCCCACCCACAGGTGTGACAGCCTGTCCCAAGTCTCACTTCTGCATGGGGCTTAGCTCCACTCGAACGATGAGCTCGGTCTTGGCTGGCATGTTCTTAAAGACGTCTGCCTTGAGCCTCCGGAGCATGTGTGGCCCCAGTAAGTCATGTAGTTTCTTAATCTGGTCCTCTTTGGATATGTCAGCAAACTCCTCCAGGAAGCCCTCCAAGTTGCTAACAGACACAAAAAGATAAGAAATCAGGCAAGGGGAGAAGAGCTCTAACTCTGACCTTGAGTTCTATTTCCTAGGTCAGATGAATCTTCTAGAAGTCTTCGTGCTGCTTTTCCTCCCTGCAGACCACCTAGTGAGCCACTTACTTAAACCTCTCTGGAGTGAGGAAGTTGAGAAGGTGGAAGAGCTCCTCCAGGTTATTCTGCAGTGGGGTCCCGGTCAACAATAACTTATGATCTATCTTGTAGCCATTGAGGACCCTGAAAAACTAGGGAGTGGGACAAGAATAGGCAAGGGAAAGAAATGGCTTTTAGTGGCAAGCAGCTGTCTCACCTCATAGACTTGTCCCAGTTGCCAGCTCCTGAATTCCCATTTCCTTCAAGATCAGAGACCCCAGTCCTAGCCCGTTCCCTCCTTTAGCAAAGTCCTCTCTCCACTATGACAGGAACCTTACCTACAACAACCCAGACTAGTTTTGTTATAGTTTCTTTAAGGATCAACACAAGTCCTCCACAGCCTCCAATTTCTCAGAGAGGGGATCTCACTCACCTTGGACTGGTTGTTCTTGAGGCGATGAGCTTCATCCACCACAAGACAGGCCCAGCGGATGGAGCCAAGCGCTGCCTGATCAATGGTAATCAGCTCATATGATGTCAGAAGGACATGGAACTTCACCTGTGCCTCTCTCTGCCAACACAAGCATTGTCCATTCACCTACCATTTAACACGCCCTTCCGGCATCCCCAGCCCTTGCTCTTTATCAAGAACTGGGATTCCCTCAGGAAGCCAGTTATTTTAATTTCAACACTAAACAGGGACTGTGGATCACAGCTCTTAATTTCCACCCCTATGCCCAGTACTGTCAAAGCTGCACATACCCCAGGAGAATCTACTGAGGAGTACAGAGGTACAAAGATAAGGAGAGGAATTCCTGGTTGGGACAAAGAAATGGCAGATCTGAGGGTCTCAAAGCATGAGACAGAGGGACTTACCTTCATCTTGAAGGCTTTCTTCCCGCCTTTTATGGCATTATCCTCAAACGAAAACTCATTTTCTCTTATAATGGCCCGGCTGTCCTTGTCACCCGTGTATGTGACCACATAGAACTTGGGTGCCCACATCTGGAACTCCCGTTCCCAGTTGATGATGGTAGAGAGTGGAGCACTGACCAGGAAGGGACCTTTTGTGTGGCCCTAGAGTCAAGGGTGGAATGCCATTAATCGTGACTCAGGGATGTGCACACCAGTCTGGCTGCTACCTGCCCTAGCCTTCCACCCTCCAAGTCCAGGCTAGGCCTCACTCTTCTTGGGGGTTTGGGGGGGCCTAGAATCCAACACACACCTCCTTATACAGTGAGTAGAGAAAGACAATGGTTTGGATGGTCTTGCCCAGCCCCATTTCATCTGCCAGGATCGTGTCAGTGCCTTGGGCCCACGAGAAGCGCAGCCAGTTCAGCCCTTCCAGCTGATACATGTGTAGTGTGCCGCCTGTGGCTGTGATGAACCGTGGCTGAGTCTCGTATTTCACTGTTGGCTGTGGAGTCAAGACATCACAAGGTTCAAGGGAACAACGGAGGGTGCTTCTGCTCTGCCCTGGCATTGGTAAAAGGTGGGTTACAATTTCCTCAGCTGTGGACTGAGTTCAGTTCTAGTCTTCAGTCTCCTCCCATTCCCAGTTCCCAAATCATCACCAAGCAGTACCACTAGGAAGGGCTGGCTTGGAAAGGAAGTGGGCTTTGACTGCTGGTAGCACCCCAACTCCTATGGTCCAATACCTAGCCCCTCTAGAGAGGACGAGACTGAATGGTGGAGAAAAGCCACTGTTGAGAGGCTGCTGTCAGCTCCAGTCCTGATGGCTGCAGCGGCAGGAAAAGACAACTTACATCATTAGTAGGTGAGTTGGGAGGCCCATCACCCTGTAACTCCTTCTTCTTCTTCTTATACTTTCGAGGCTGTGCAGGGTCCTCGCCCATAATTAACTCACTGAGAAAAGAGTGGGTATCTAGTGAGGCCTGGTCCTGGGGAGCTCTCCCACTTTTCTAAACCCATCCTAGACCTGCCTCCCTCTGCCTAAACCCTTCTCTCAGATCCTCTCACTTTCTTTCTCCAAAGAATTTTTTGTTAAAGATTTATTTATTATTATAAGTAAACTGTAGCTGTCTTCAGATGCACCAGAAGAGGGCGTCCGATCTCATTATACATGGTTATGAGCCACTATGTGGTTGCTGGACCTCCAGAAGAGTAGTCACTGCTCTTAACCCCTGAGCCATCTCTCTCAAGTCCTCTCCAAAGCATTTTTTTTAGATTTATTTATTATTTATTTATTACAAGTACACTATAGCTGTCTTCAGCCATACCAGAAGAGGGCGTCAGATCTTATTATGGGTGGTTGTGAGCCACCATGTGGTTGCTGGAATTTGAATTCATGACCTTTGGAAGAGCAATTGGTGCTCTTTCCCGCTCCAAAGCAGCCCCTCTCCAAAGCATTTTAAACAAAAAAACTCTAATTACATTTACAGAGGACAGGTCATAGTACAACTGTAGAAACTGGTTCTCTTACTCTACCATGCAGATCCTAGAGAATGAACTCGGGGTGCCAGCCTTAGTGGCAAATTCCATTACCCACTAGCCATCTTGCCAGCTCTATCCTATGCTTTCCATCTCCACTCCTGGGATTCCTTGAGTATCCATCATTCTCTTCTAGGAAGCCTCCTACCCATTTCTCAGAACAGATCTTATTTCCTGTTCTTACTTCTCAGATGTAGTTTTTAATCTATCTACCTTTTTATTATTTTTGTTTGTTTATTTATTTATTTATTAGTGGGCGGGAGGGATGCCCTCAGAAGCCAGAAGAAAGTATCTGGTCCCCTGGATCTGGAGCCACAGCAGGCTGTAAGCCTCTAGATACAGTGTTAGGAGCTGAACTTTGATCCCTACAAGAGCTCTTAGCTCCGGGGCCATCGTTCTGGGCTTCTTCCATGTGCTACCCCACCAAACCCACCCGAAGTCCTAACTGCATCCTCCCCTTAGTTCTCACGGCCGCTGAGCGGGCGCCCTTACCGATGTCTCCAGTAGCCCTGCTTATGGTCGTCATACTCAGGGATGTTCATCTCATCCTCCTCCCATGTAGACTGGTCGTAAGGCAGGTCCTTCCACTTCACTAGATAGTGGTAATTCCCCTTTTTATCCACACTGTCGAGCAGGAGACCGAGAAGAGGAGCAAGAGGAATGAAAAGTACGAATCACGCACTGCACAAAGTGTCAACAAGCACAGCATGCTATCCTAGCCTCCTCGGGACGGTCTGTAAGACACCCATCACAGGACA
>JADRCC010558481.1:0-11867 GCA_019843855.1 Hylomyscus alleni | reverse complement strand
CTCTCTCTCTCTCTCTCTCTCTCTCTCCCTCCCTCCCTCTCTCCCTCCCTCTCTACTGGAACTCACACCTTCTAATTTCCTGCCTAAGCTCATTGGCCAATCAGCTTTTTATTGAAAGGTGAATACTTTTACACAGTGCACAGGAGACTCTACATTCACACTCTCTTCCAGAAGTTGCCAAAGGTCATGGTGTTTTATCACAGCAACAAATGGTAACTAATACCAATGCCGTACAGAAAGCACTATTGCATTTGTGACTGAAAGAGAATTGATAAGTGCACAGAGCAATCGTCCTTGACCTTTTCTGTATAGAGTTGTACAAATAAAGCTAGTAGGTAGGATGCAGGGAATGCTCGTAACCGTAATTATCCTTTAGGCACAGTCACTTGTCATTAGTCATTGAGGTTACTTTCTAGATAGTCACCATGAATACCGAATTAGCAAATACTGATCTACTGTTCTAGAGAAATACAGGTCCTCTGGAAAAGCACCCAGACCTCTTAACCGCTGTGCCATCTTTCTAGCACCTGCAGAGTAAATATTTGCAGCTTTCCTGCTCTTGGTCTCTGTGTCATCTACTCAACAATCATTTTTATTGTGAAAGCAACTAAAGACAAAAGGGAAGTGAGTGGACATTGCCATGTTCTGACAAAACTTCATATGTACAAAAACTTGTGGCATGTCTACTTGGCTCATGGGTCAGCATGGGTTATAAGCTTCAGTTAAATGATGAAGCCATTGAGGTACTTCTAGAAGAATTTCCAAAGAATGGTGCTCATAGAACAGAAAGAGGTAGATGAGAGCCTCCTGTAGTGATGCACCCTTGAAATTTCAGTACTTGGAAGGGAGAAATCAAGAGAATAGCCCTGAGTTCAAGGACAGCCTGGGCTACATAGTACGTTTAAGTTCCAAGTTAAATAGCAAAAGCCTGTTTCAAAAGAAAAAAAGAAAAGGAAATCAGGGAGACAAAGCAGTGTCGAAAGATATTGTAGTGTTGAAATCAGTAAAAATGGAAACCATGTTTATAACCTGGACAGCTCTAGCTATAACTCCACTCCCTGGCAAAGGAAAGAAGTGGGTTTGTATTTTTTCCTTAACATCTACCCAGGATACTTATTTTTGGCTGGTACATAAACCATAATAGTACTTAATTTCTTCATCCACCAGCTAAAGATGGTGTCATGGTGCTGTTGCAAATGTGTAATAGGGCAACATCTTGCACAACAGTTAATGTTTAAATACCTAGCAATTGTTAGCTTCCTTTCTGTCCCCCTTCCCTTCCCAAGACCACATTTCTATAGATAGATGTGCCAGTGGACTTAAATCTGACCATGCAGAATGCAATGACCCAAAATGTCTGGGTCAAGCCACATGATATCATAATGTTAGTAATGATAATGTTCTCATTCCTCTACTTCAGGAGTGTAACCAGATTTACCACTGTCAAATAGCCTTGTGTTGCTTTGCCAGCACTCACAGCACAAATGCGTCTTGTATTTAAGAATCCTAAATATACCTTTAAAGGAGCAAACAGTGCCCTCTTTTCCTATTTTGAGTTTAACAAACGTATTTCCCGTTTAGGTTCCTAAACGGAAATTCGTCTACTATTTTAGAGCATGTATAAGTATTTGTTGATTTGTTTGATTGGTTAGGTGAGGAAAGAAAATCTATCAATGCTGGTAAACACAGAATTTATGACACATTATTATTGCATTAGAAAGCCTGAGGCTCTGGAGACATGCTTGCAACATTCATCTCCCTCTCTTTTCTTGCCCCATTTCCAAATGAGTGGAGACTGTTGTATAGTTATACATACCTTGTTTTGGTCTAAACTCATGCTTCTGAAGCGATATTTGAAATTTATCTTCGTCCTGAAAAATATAAATTCCCAGAAGAATGTACTGTGAGCTGTTCTCTCTCTCTCGGCACAACTTAGAGGATCCATGTAAACATAAAGAGGAAGGGTGTTCAAGACTAGGAGGGAAACTGAGGCAGTCATGTTCCGAGGGAAGCTGATAGAGAGGACACAGGTGAGGACACACTGACCCCTAATGATGGCTAACCTGGAAATCACTCAAGCAGAGAAGGTCAAGCTAGTGGATAGGGTATGTCTCTTGTAGTTTTAAGATCCTGAAGGATCTTGTAGTTTCTGTGATCTTGAGGGAACACAGAAATGGCAATTACACTATCAAGTCTCTACTCATCTTTACTGCATGGATGGAATAGAGCTAAGGAGAAACCCCAAGCACTATGAATACATCCTTAGAGGGATGAAAGGAATAAAAACTTAAAATGTTCATTGGGTTACAATAATCAAATCATGACTCTTTTATACAAGTAAAGGAGTATAAGTATTAGCTTGAAGTATAAACTTGGATATGATAAAAAAAATTATATACGATAAAACAAAACAACTCCCAGAACCAGCAAGACCTGAATCTAAATTATTCTGCTGACAGTGTACGTAGGTCTTTTCCTCTGCACAGCTACCTGTGTGCAATCTCTGTGGCTTGCAAAGTGAAAGCCACACTGAACGGTTGCCTCGTGGACCATTTCCTGTCACCTCTTAACTTTTGCTATTGTTGGTTTGGTTTGATTTGTTGGTTTGGTTTGTTTTGTTGAAACTTCTTTTGAAAATTACTATCGACAAGAGTAAAGTTATGATCATATGAAAATGTATTTCAGTTGGCACGTTAGATACTTATCAGAGATCTAGACATCTAAGGGAGCTGAGGAGTTTCTCTTGGGATCATACAGGGAGAGATCAAACTTACTTTTCCGTGAGTCTTTAGTTTGAAATGAGAACATTCTGTTGTCAGAAAAAACACTAAACAGCAAACTATGGTAGTCCAGGGCTTCATTTTTCACACATGGGGATCTTAACCTGCAACAGAAAAGGAAGAAGGTAGGTCCAGCTGAGGGTGACAAACTCACTTGGACTACTCAGCACACAGCAGGGTGAACCACTATCTAAAGGTACCAGAAAGTCACACTGGTGCGGCCAGAGTCCTGGGGAACAGGAGAGTCAACTGAGAAAACTACTCCATCAGGTTAGCCAATGCACAGGTCTGTGGGCGTTTCCAAGATTGACGACTGATAGAGAAGAGGTCCCAGGCCACTGTGAGTGGCTCCACCCCTGGGCAGATCCCAGGCTGTATAAGAAAGCAGGCTGAGTGAGCCCCTGAGAGCAAGCCAGAAATCAAGGTTCCTCCCTGGCCCCTGCTTCATTTCCTCTTCTTGTCTCCCATCCCTGCCCAAGCTTTCCTTCATGGTGGACTGTGGCCGGGAAGTAAAAAGCAGATAAACCTTTCCCTCCTCTTGTTGCTTTTGTCCAGAACATTTATCAAAACAATAGGAAGCAAACTAGGGCACCAGTCAAAGCAGCATTCCTTAGGAGAGGAGTAAATTACGATTTTTGGTTTTTTGCAATCTAATTAAAATGCAAAGCAATGTAGCAGACATGCAGCCTGGTCTTCATGTGGGTCTCTCAACAACTGCATTGAGGGGGTCGGGGGTGGGAGCTATCCCTGAATCTGATGCCTGCTTATGGATTCCTTTCCCCTAACTGGACCGCCTTATCTGGCCTCAGTGGGAGAGGATGTTCCTAATCCTGCAATGGCATCAGGGTGGGAGGATACCCAGGGGACCTCCTCATTCTCAGAGGAGAAAGGGAAGGGATGAGGGATGGGCTGGAAAGGGGGAACTGGAGGTGGGAGTGCTGCAACCAGGATGTAAAGTCAATCAATCAATCGATCAATCGATCAATCAATGGAAATTTTTCTCTCATGCAGTGATCTTTCTCCTACAGCAGACAATAAAAGCATCCAGAAAAATGCAGGCTCAACAAAGCTCCAGTCCCTGTTATATACTCCACAGATTTCTTTTTTTTTTTTTTTACTTTTTTCATATAATTGTAGTAATGAACAACATATAGCTTTTGCTGATGCAGTATCATTAGTGATTTTTTTTATTCTTCTCTCATATTACATCCTGACCACAGTCCCTCCACCTTGACCATCCCTGCTCTTCCCCAGATTCACACCCTCACTGCCTCCCCTCTGAAAAGAGCTGGACTCCCAGGGACATCAATCAAACAGTCCAACGAGCTACAATAAGGCATGAAGGCTAGGGAAGGCAAGCAGTAAGAGGAAAAGGGTCTCACAAGTATCAGGGACAGTCCCCGCACTCACTGTTAGGTTTCTACAACAAGAACACCAGGCTACTCAGCCAAAACATCCATGCTGTGTTCAGTTATACAACACTATATGGGTGGGTGATGTCAAGGTTGTGAGTTACTAAAATCCTGATAGAAACGGTATCTTTGACATTGAATATTGTAGTAGCTCCTTTCGCACAAAGAATATGAAGGGTATTACAGGAATAAGGTTTGCAAGGATTTTACTTGGAAAAAATAATATCATATGAGTAGAGGAGATATTACATCCTGCATTTGAATAGTAGGAACCAGAGAGGATAGACAGCCAATAAAAGCAAATAATACTTTAAGAATTATAGTTCTTCAACAATATGAACTAACTAGTACCCTCAGAGCTCCCAGGGACTAAACCACCAACCAAAGAGTATACATGGTGGGACTCATGGCTCCAGTTGCATAGGTAGCAGAGGATGGCCTAGTTAGTTATCAATGGGAGAAGAGGCCCTTGGTCCTGTGAAGGATCAATGCCCCAATGTTGGGGAATTCCAGGGCCAGGAAGTGGGAGGTGGTGGGTTGGTGAGTAGGGGGAGTGGGGAGGGAATAGGGTTTTTTTTTTTTGGAGGGGAAACTGGGAAAGGGGTTATCATTTGAAATGTAAATAAAGAAAATATCTAATAAAAATATGTTTTGTAAATTCTGAAATATTTAAATAATAAATTCAAACATGTCTTACTTTTTGAAGGCAATAAAAAATAATTAATAGTTCTTGTTATTTTGATATTATTTTTTATGTTTGTGTGGCTATCTTCTTTTGAGTTTGTTGAAAGAAGATTACTTTCTTGCTTTTTCTAGGGTTTAGAATTGTGTTGGTATTTTCCATCTATTATACTTTGTAGGGCTGGATTTGTAGAAAGATATTGTATAAATTTGGTTTTGTCATGGAATATCTTGGTTTCTCCATCTATGGTAATTGAGAGTTTTGCTGTGTATAGTAGCCTGGGCTGTGTTCTCTTAGGGTATGTATGAGAAATGCCCAGGATCTTCTAGCTTTCATAGTCTCTGGTGAGAAGTCTGGTGTGATGCTGATAGGCCTGCCTTTATATGTTACTTGACCTTTTACCTTTACTGTTTTTAATATTCTTTCTTTGTTTTGTATATTTGATGTTTTGACTATTATGTGACTGGAGGAATTTCTTTTCTGGTCCAATCTATTTGGAGTTCTGTAGGCTTCTTGTACATTTATGGGCATCCCATTCTTTAGGCTAGGGAAGTTTTGTTCTATAATTTTGTTGAAGATATTTACTGGCTCTTTAAGGTGGGAATCTTCACTCTCATCTATGCATATTATCCTTAGGTTTGGTCTTCTCATTGTGCCCTGGATTTCCTGGATGTTTTGAGTTAGGAGCTTTTTGCATTTTGCCATTTTCTTTGACTGTTGTGTCAATGCTTTCTATGGCATCTTCTGCACCCAAGATTTTCTCTTCTATCTCTTGTATTCTGTTGGTGATGCTTGCGTCTATGACTCCTGATCTCTTTCCTAGGTTTTTTTATCTCCAAGGTTGTCTCCCTTTGTGATTTCTTTATTGATTCTATTTCCAATTTTAGATCCTAGATGGTTTTGTTCATTTCCTTCAACTGTTTGTTCATATTTTCCTGTAATTCTTTAAGGGATTTTTGTGTTTCCTCTTTAAGGTCTTCTGCCTGTTTACCTGTGTTCTCCTGTGTTTCTTTAAGAGAGTTATTTATGTCCTTCTGAAAGTCCTCTATCATCATCATAAGACGTGACTTTTAATCAGAGTCTTGCTTTTCTGGTGTGTTGGGGTATCCAGGATTCACTGTGGTGGGAGATCTGAGTTCTGATGATGCTAAGTAGCCTTGGTTTCTGTTGCTTATGTTCTTGCCCTTGCCTCTCACCATCTGGTTATCTCTCATGTTAGCTGGTGTTGCTGTCTCTGACTGTGGCTTGTCCCTCCTGCAAGCCTGTGTGTCAGTACTCCTGGGAGACCAGTTCTCCCTGGGAGGAATTTGGGTATGGAAATCTGTGGCACAGGGTCAGCTTCAGGGTGCAGACAGAAACCTGAAGGATCCTGTCCCTGGCTCTTCCTTGGTTTCTGTGTCCTGATGACTCTGGGCCAGTCCCTCTTGGGCCAGGAATTTAAGCAGAAATGGTGGTGTTATCTGACTCACAGCTGTGCCTGCACTCCGGGGCAACCAGCTCTCTCCTAGTGGTATTTGGGTATGGAACGCTCTGGCAAAGGATCATCTCTGGGCACTGTGGCACAGGGTCAGCTCCGGGGTGCAAACAGAAACCGGAAGGATCCTGTCCCAGGTTGTTCCTCAGTTCCTGTGTCCTTAGGGTTCCAGGTGGGTCCCTCAGAATGGAAATGGTGGTCTTAGGTGTGCTCACAGGCTTGTCAGCACACCTAGGAGACCCGCTCCCCCCCCCCGGCAGTATTTGGGTATGATGGGTTGTGGTACAAGATCAGCTCCCTGGTGCAGATGGAAAGCAGAAGGATCTTGTACACACACACACACACACACACACACACAAATGGAGGAGCCAGAGGGAGAGAGAGCAGGAGGCACTATCCAACTACTGTACACAAGCTCTCTAGTCACTTGGAGAGACATAACTTGAGGTAAGTTAGAGTACAGGCTCATCTGCTACTAGATCAAGTGCTGGGACTCTCTCTAGTCAGTGAATAAGCTACTGTACAGACAGACTGAAAGTCCCAGCAAGTAGTTATCTCTTCTGTGGCCATATCTGCACTTCTTCCCTTTTCCTTAGCAGTCTTTCAAAGTCATATCCCCAACAAAGTGACATCACAGCTTTGAAGTTTTACCATAACACTTTCATGAGGCAATTTAGACTCCTTACTTTCAGAAATTTTTCCTTATAATTTTTCTCTCAGAGGTGCAGACACAGAAGAGCAAACCAGCCTGGATTTGGAAGGCTGAACTGGGTTCCAATTTCCCATCTACTGCTTATAAGCTGACCTTACCTAGCCTGTTTCCCCATTCATTTTTTTAAGGTAGCATGGATTCATCTCACCAACCATCATTTAGCCTATTTGTCAGAATCTGTACCAGATATTAGAGAGTAAAAATAAAAGAGACTATATGTATTGATTACCTTTATGTTGTTATTATAAAACATAATGACCAAGGCAACAGATAAAGGAATTTAGTTGGGCTTACAGTTTCATAGGGATAAGTCTATCTTGGCAGAGAGGTGTAGCAACAAGCATCAGGCATTGGAATAGGAACAGGAAGCTAGAATCTCACATCTCAACTGTAAGCATGAAGCAGAGAAAGTTAACAGGAAGTGGGGTTCCTACGAACACTCAAAACCAATGACATACTTCCACCATCAAGGCCACACCTACCTAAACCTTCCTAAACAGTGCCGCTAACCCAGACTAAGTGTTCAAAAGTTGTAGCCAATGGAGGTCAGAGTTACATTCTCATTCAAACTACTCTACTGACTGTCCTTTCCCTAAAGAATGCTGTAGGGACTACAGTCAAGGCAAAAGAAGAGTCAGATCACGCACATACTGCAAGGCTGGGTAGAACCAAGTTCTTGGCAAGTAATGCTCTGCTGCATTTCTGACCCCTTGGTGCTCATGAGGCAGTCTGTAGCCTGGGAGCTGACAAAACACAGTAATCTGTTCTCAAACTTTGCCTGTGGAGACTGAGCCCAACAAAAGCTTTTAGGGATTCTGGGAGCCATCAATTAATAAATGGGACTTAATGAAACTGAAAAGCTTCTGCATGGCACAGGACACTGTCATTCACACAAAACAGCAGCCTGCGAACTAGGGAAGGACATTTTTACCAGCTACACATCCAACAGAGGGCACGTGTGTGTGTGTGTGTGTGTGTGTGTGTGTGTGTGTGTGTGCAGGCATATGTGTACAAAATATAAAAAGAACCCAAGAGACTAGATAGGAAAACAACCCAACTAAAAATGGGGAACAGCTATAAACAGAGAATTCTCAAAAGAAGAAATACAAATGGCTGAGAAACAATTTTAAAAATGTTCTCCTTAGCTATCAGAGAATTGCATGCCAAAACTACTTTGCAATTTCATCTTACACCCATCAGAATGACTAATATCAATAAAAATGAGTGACAGCTCATGCTGGCAAGAATGTGGAGTAAAGAGAACACTCATTCATTGTTGATGGGAGTGAAAACTTAACCAGCCACTATGGAAATCAGTCTGGCAGTTCCCCAGGCAGATGGGAATCGATCTACTTCAAGATCCAGCTATACCACTCTTGGGCAAATACTCAAAGGATGTTTCATCCTACCAGAGACACTTGTTCAACTGTGTTCATTACTGCTCTATTCATAATAGAAATTGGAAAAAAAAAAAAACACTAGATGTCCCTCACCAGAAGAATGGATAATTTGCACAATGGACTATTACTCACCCATTTAAAAGAATGAAGTCATGAAATTAACAGGTAAATAGAACTAGAAAAAAATATCCTGAGTGAACTATCTCAAACCCAGAAAGACAAATATTGTGTATATTTGCCTATATGTGGATATTAACTGCTAAGTCAATACTAAGCAAACCACAATATATAGAACTGCAGAGGCTAGGTATAGAGTAAGAAACTTTGGGTAGACAGACAAATCTTAGCAAAGGGAAATAAAATAGTAGTTATGGATGGATATGGAGATGCTAGGAAGGTGAAGAGGGAATTTGGAAGAGAAAAGGGGATGACGAAGAGAATATGGAGAGAGACAACTAAAAATAAGGATCAATTGAGGGGTAGTGTGGAAACCTAATACAGCTGAAGCATGTGTGTGTGTGTGTGTGTGTGTGTGTGTGTGTTTATGCAGGTGACCTAAATGAAATAACCAAATAATTGGGAAGACAGAGCCCCAACTGGACATCTTTGTCCCCAAATAAAGCTTCCAGTACTGGCATTGGGTTACATCTAATGCATTGTTGGCCAAAGGGGTCCCATGGAAATCTTCAAACAACCCAGGTTGCTGCCAAGACTATATATGTTGCTGTCCACAAACTGACAGCAAGTCCCACTGCTGAAGAAAACACCTACACAACTCATTGAGCATGGAGAAGTAGGGCTGGTGTCTACATAGAATCTTTACCCCTACAGGACAGTGTCTTTGGTACAGGAAGATTGCATACGCTGCATGCTATCAAAAGAGAAACATAAACACCAACCCAGCTATAAACAATGCTGTCCTGCCTGCAAGGCCTGCTAGGGCATGGGAGCACAAAGCTTGTGGAAGTGACCAACCAATATCTGATTTGACTTGAGGCTCACTCCACAAGATGGAACCCATGCCACGCGTCTTGAGTAACCAAGAACCTAAGACTAGAGAGCCCAGGAACCTCGGGTAAAATTAAGTGCTACTGCTCTAAAAAAAAAAAAAAAAAAAAAAAAGCAGTAAAATGACTCCTAATGACATTCTGCTACAATCATAGATGAGTGCCTTGCTCATCAGAGAAGCTTTCTCCTACAGCTATGGGAACAAATACAGAGACACATAGACAGACATTATGCAAAGAGTGAAAGACCACATAACCCTCGGCCCTAAGGAGAATCTCTCCATTAAGAAACAGAGTGGATGGAGAACGCCAAGAAAACAAGGCCTTCTAAATCAACATGACCAGAGCTCATATGGCCTAACAGCAACTGAGGCGGCATGCACAGCCTGCGATACCTGCAAGGCTTTGTGCCAGGTGCTCTGTGTATATGTCATGGCTTCCAGCTTAGTGTTCTTAATAGAGTGTGTGAACAAGAGGATCTCTGATTGTCATGCCGTCTCTTGGGCTCCTTTCATTCCATTGATTTGTTTTTGTCCAATTCCAATGTGTTAGGTTTTTTTAAAAAAAAATAGACTATCAGATTGGGTACGTAAACAGGACCCAACATTTTGTTGCATACAGGAAACCCACCTCAGTGACAAAGACAGACACTACCTCAGAATAAAAGGCTGGAAAACAATTCTCCAAGCCAATGGTCCCAAGAAAAAAGCTGGAGTAGCCATTCTAATATCGAATAAAATCGACTTCCACCCCAAAGTGATCAAAAAAGATAAGGAGGGACACTTCATATTCATCAAAAAAAAAAAACCTTATTATATTTAATTTTATCTTTTATTTTGTTTTTTATAAAAATCCTTAGAAGTCTGTTTATTTTCTCCTGGGAGTCAGAGAGGAGATGGATCTGGATGGGAGGTAAGGTGGGGAAGAACTGAGAAGAACAAAGGGAGCAGAAACCGTTATTTATTATGGAGAAGTATAATATAATTATGTGAGGACAAAACTATTTTCAATAAGAGAAAAAAAAATTAAAATAAAGCCCGAGCAGGGAAACAGAAACAGAAGGAACCGCAGCAGGGGAGTGGTAACGGATCTGCAAGGGCACTGGGAGCGTGTGCACAGGATTCATGTGCAGAATTCTCAGTTTTAAAATGTCCAGGTGGAAAGAAGCCCTGGTGTCCGATTGGCGCACGGCGTGGTGTCCGATGTGGTGATGTCAACCACCATGAAACAGAGTTTCAGAAGAACCTGGATAAGTCATCCTAAAGTGCCCACACGTTTCACAGACACACCTCTGACTTTCAGATTGTGTTACCATGACACAACAAGAAACAGCATATGTTAAGAGTCAGTATGCATATACAAATATAAATGTATTTACCGATTTCCAAATACAAAACTGAAAGAGAAAAAATTTTTTTGCTTTAAATATTTTATATTAAAACATTTCTACCCACGCATACATGCATGCACACACACACTGCAATGTACCCTGATGTATCCAGTATTTATTTTGTGAGCTACTTTAATCTACTGGGCATCATCTCAAGCACTGGTTGTGATTCACTATAGCAAATTCATAAGCTTCTAACACACTATCTCCTGTCAGGCAAAAGACAGACAGTCGTTTGTCAGGTTGATTGCCACTGTAAGGATTTCCTTTCACGGACTTGGTCATTTTTAATCCTTCCTCTTTACTCTTCCTTGTGGCTATTCTGAAATCTCCATCCCAAGGTATGTGGAGCAGAGATAAAAGATACTCCCACTCAGGACCAAATGCAAAGAACAAATTCTAAAGATTAAACAAAGTCTCCTCCAGTAGAAAATAGGATGAGAAATGTACAAATAGGTGAAATGCTTAAAGAGGCAGTTGCAAATCGTAGCACCGGCATCTGAGATATCAGGACAAGGGCTGCTTCCCCTACTCCATACAGGAATTTTGCTGAAAGCTAACCATGCTTGCCAGGCAGAGTGCTGCACACCTGTATTCCTGATACGGGGTGCTGAAGCAGGAGGATCGTGAGTTTGGGCTAGTCTGGGTTACACAGGAAGTTCCTGTCAACAGAAGAAAGGAAGGAGAGAAAGAGAAAGGAAGAGAGGGATAGAGAAAGAAACAGAAAAAGAATAACGAGAATGAAAGGGGAGGGGGAGAGTTAGAGGGAGGGAATGAGGGAGAGAAAGAATGAGGGAGGGAAGGAAGGAGGGAATGTGGGAGAAAAGGAAGGGAGGAGGGAGAGGAGGAGGAAAGGAGGGGGAGAGGGAGAGAAAGAATGAAGGAGGGAGGGAGAAAAGAATGAGGAAGGGAGGGAAGTGAGAAAAGGGAGAGGATGGGAGGCAGATTAACCTTGCTGGAAGAAACTCAGACATAGTGATATGATGTGATTTATGGGCTCCACAGAAGTC
>JADRCC010558478.1:0-13770 GCA_019843855.1 Hylomyscus alleni | reverse complement strand
GCATCAGCGAGAAGCATCTACGTCTGTGTGGGTGGAAATGTGCATGCTGGGGGATGGGAGATGAGAATGGAGTCTGGTTTGAGCCAGATTGCCAAAGTGATGTTTAGCCAGTCTAAGGATTTAGGACTGTATCTCCAGCACTTTAGGTGGCCACTGAAGGAACAAATGGATGACAGGAGCTTGACTATCTACAAGTCTTTTCGTTCATTTGAGCTTTAATTTAGTGTCTGACTGTCTGCACAGTGGTTTGATGCTACTGCTTTCTCCATGGTGTTTTCTGTCTCCATCCCCCACAAATCACCCAGCCATCTACATCACATTCTGTATTATACTACAAACCTTTGTGTCTGCTGTTATCCTCCTGTCCCCATGTCTCCCAATAAATCCTTCTTGTGCATCCTCTGGGCAAACTCCTATTTGCCTGTAGAGCCCTGGTCCAAATGCCCTATTCTCTGGAAACCTTGCCCTATTCTTGTTGTCTTCAAGAGCAGTGATTTCCACACACTTCGTAAATACTTGTGTTGCATTCCCCCCACACACTATGATTTCCCAATATGACTTTCTTCCCTACCAGACTATGGCAGCAATCGGGATGCCCCTCATCTGGCAGCTTCTTAGAACTTAGTCAGCCACTGATACTCACATGGGCAAACAAGGGAACTGTGATGCTCCCCCATTGAGTGATAAACACTCCATTGTTCCATGGCTTACTGTGAGCCTCACTGCACACGCCAGCCTTGCTCACAGCAGAGTGGGCATGATAACCTGTCCCTCGCACTGCTTTTCCTCCTCCCAGGTGGTCCAGCTGGAGGAGCTGCTGACTGTAAGGCACTCTGTGTTCGTGGTGGGTGGTGCCGGTACTGGGAAGTCACAGGTACTGAGGTCTTTACACAAGACCTATCAGATCATGAAACGGCGCCCTGTGTGGACTGACCTCAACCCCAAGGCTGTCACAAATGATGAACTCTTTGGCATCATCAATCCAGCCACTCGAGAATGGAAGGATGGTAAGAACGAGATGCCCCAGAGCAAAGTCTTATGTATCCATAGAGTTCTAGTTGGGCTCAAAGGTCAAGAGGTGAGCTGCAGAGAAGAGGATGCTGAGCTGGTTATGGGGACCGTCAAAGATGATTAGAGGAGTATCAGAAAGGAAGAAACCACTTTGGGCTGGGAGGAGAACCCTAGCTTTTCAGATGTCCCTGCCCTAAGAACTCTTCTAGCCCCCTCTTGTAAAGGTCCTTAAATTACCCTAGAGTGGTTGCATTGCCTCATATCAATTCAAGGGATATTCAAGGAAGGGAAGCTTGTAGCTCATTCTCAAAGAAGTGGTACCTGCCAGCATCCCAGAGAGGAACCTTCCCCACTGCAGGCATTGCCCTGGCAGTGATAGAAAGATGCCTGCTATGTAACAATGTCTGGATCTAGTGCCTCTCTATCCTAGAAGGGCCTATAGGCTAATATTGTCCTCCAAAGAGATGCAGAGGACTCCAAACCCACAAACTTGTGTAGTCTGGGTGAGGAGATATCAGGCTCTCCTAATGATTCAATGTCTGACTTCATTAGAGCCAAACTGTCTGAATTTCTTTAATTTAGGAGTTTTAGCCAGAGGCCCGGAACAAGGAAAGTTAATGAGCTGCTTCTCTGGGTTTTATTTCCCTGTTAGTGATGGTTTTCTTCTTGTCACTCTTACTACTGTGCCTCTTGTGTTTTGCTTCCCTTTGCTCCTCTGTATCAGTGTGTGAGTTCATATATTCATATGTATACACATAACAGAAGCCCTGAAGACACCTCTGTTTATGATACATTATGTGTGTTCCTAATGTTGTCTCCTATCATGTCTCTATAGAACTTCATGCTGTAACTTATCATGCATTTTTTAAAGGAAATTATGGTGTGTTTCACTCTTTTAGCAGCTGGGATTCCTGTTCATCTACAACTCTGTCTAATTTTCAGCTGTACATATAAGATCATAAATTTGGTCAATGAGGATTCTTTTATATTCATGTTTTTTAACCCATCTGGAATTTATTTGGGGGGGCTTAGTGAGAGGCAGTGTAGAAAAATCAGCTTTACTTCCTTCCAGATGGGCAATTGATTCTGCCAGTACCATTTATTAAATAGGCCATTCTTTCTATCTGAGCCTAAATGCCAGCTTGGTGTATATTAAATCCCATGCACACTGAGCTCCTACCCCAGGCTTCCCAATCTGTCGTCCACTCTCATCTTTTCCTGTTCCTAAGCTAGTTTCATTCCATGACAGAGGCAGTCATTCTGAGGCATATTTTACAGTCTGATGAGGCACACTGGCTCTTATAATTCTTTTATAATTTTTTGGAATACTCTCAGACACTTGTTTTTTTTTTTTCATATTAATTTTGAGCTTGATATGATAATTCAACACTTTAAACATTGCTGTAATTCTAATTAAAACTATATTTGATTTATACATTATGTTTGAAAACTTGCAGAAACAATATAGCAATCAAGAATCTGTATTCAGTAAATAGGAAAATTTCAAGGCAAATGGTTTATAGCCTTTTAGAGATTTTTCTAGAATTTGCTAAAAATATAGGGTGCTATTTTTCTATACCCCTTTTCAAAATCCATATAGAGAAAAGGAAGTATACACACAGAAGAATCCTCAATATATTACTGAATTGAAAATGATACATAGTTATTCAACTTTGCATTCCATAAATAGGAAATATTTCTTTCTTGCTAGGTTCATGGAACAGTTTTAAAAGTTTAAAATTCAGCTAACTTCAGAGAAGCATATATTGAATTCCAAAGTCTCATGTTACAGGCCACATTCTCTGATAATGTATCCAAATTATAATTAAATAACAAGAAAGCAACCCAAAATAATCTTCTACTTGAAAATCAAGAAATGAGTTCTCTATACCTGAATCGCAAAGATGATCAAGATAAAACCCATCAAAGAACCAATGAGTGGGATGGTTTACACAGAACCCAGAGAATCTTTTGAATATGCAGCTCCAATGCCTATTAAACTCTATCAAGAAAATAAACTGGGAAACAAGGAAGTTGTTATCCCCATCGAGCAATTAAACTAAACCTGAGGGAAATGAAGCTAATGAAGATAAAGTCTGAAATTAGTCTGAAGGAAACAAATCAACAAACAGAAACAAACATAGATAAAATTACACTGATATTGCTTTTGGAGTGTTTTTTTGTTAAAGGTCAATAAGTTTCTTGTGAGCATTCTTGGTGGGGAAACAGTATATATTGTGTGTGCATGTGTATGCATATGTGAGGTTGTGTGCCTGTGTGAGGGTGTGTGTGTGTGTGTGTGTGTGTGTGTGTGTGTGTGTGTGTGTAGACAAAGAGACAGGACAAGCCTGGAGAAATAGCTCAGTCATTAAAGTGCTTGACTTATGAACACCAAGACCAGAGCTCATAACCCCCATAAAAAAGCCTTGCAGTGTCACATGCTTATAACTCTAGAACTGCAAAGGAGGAGACTGCTCTGGGCCTCACTAGTCACCTAACCTCACTTATTTAATAAGCTCCAGGCCTATGAGGGACCCTGGCTCAAGGAAAACTAAACGGACAGCACCTAAGAAGAACACCAAGGCTGTCCTGTGTTCTCCACACACATCTGCGCATAGATGAACATGCTCCAAGAATTTTTAGAAATTATTCTAGAGCAGTAGAAATAAGATTTAAGAAGGATGTTTAAGCAGATGACATAAGATCTGAAGTAGATAACCCTGAGCAAAATGGAAATCAGCAAAAATCAGTCCATAGCAAATAAGGAGCTTGAGTAAATGAATGGAAATTAACATGTATGGGTAGGAGAGAGGCAAAACCAAATCATTTCAAGCCATAAAATGGTGGCTCAGAAATCACTTTGTGGACCCAGAGTAATTTCAATACCAGCTTTTATGCAGAGCTAAAGGAAAAATCATGATCTTATTGCTGTAGATGCGAAAATTCTAAATCCCAGCCCATCAATAGAATGCAACAGCCTCAAAAGAGTTCTCGAGTACAGGTCAGACAATTGGTTTTATAAAACGGTGACAAAATGCACTGATGAAGTAAAAAAGAAATTAATTTGATTGATAGATACTAAAAGTTCGATAGCTGCCTCTAGCCGAAAGTTCTAAGTGAAATGGGCTCTGAGGGGCCCCTCCCCCGATGCGGTACACACTGTACTTAAAGTCCTCCCTGATGACTGTGCGAAAATCTCCTTCCTGAGGAAGGGAAGCCTCTTCTCATCATTATTATTCAGGCCTGCTCCAGTGGCTCAGAGACAGCGATGAGGCGGGCGGGCAAAAAGAAGCATATGGTGTAAACTGGAAAAAAAAAAAAAGAGAGAGAGAAGTTTGAGTTTTTAAATTCTACAACTTTACAGTAAGAAACATCTAGAAGACATTATTGAAAAAAAACATCACTGGTATTAGTAAGACAATTTATTAAACATAATTGAACAGAATATATATAATTTGGTAGCTTTTCTCTCCACTAGCAATAGCTAGCAAAAGGTGAAAACTCCAAAGAAAAAAATCCCATTCAAACTAATGGCAAAAAATATGAAATATTCAGGAATATTTTGGCCAATGCAATAGGTGTTTAAAACTATATAATTTTATTTTTTTATTTTTTATTAGATATTTTCTTTATTTAAATGTCATATGATTTCTCCTTTCCCAGTTTCACCTCCAAAAAACAAACCAATAAACAAACAAAAACAACAAGAACAAGCCCCTGTTGCCTCCCCCCTCCCCATGCCTGCCACCCCACCCTCTCCCACTTATCGGCCCTGTCATTTCCCTACACTAGGGCACAGAACCTTCACAGGGCCAAGGGCCTCTCCTCCCATTGATGACCGACTTTGCAATCCTCTACTATACACATGCTGCCAGAACAATCAGTCCCACCATGTATAGTCCTTGGTTAGTGGTTGAGTCCCTGGGAGCTCTGAGGGCATTGGTCAGTCCATATTGTTGTTCATCCCAAGAAGCTGCAAACCCTTCAACTCCATTGGTTCTTTCTCTAACTCCTTCATTGGGGACCCTGTACTCAGTTCAATGAATGGCTATGAGCCTCTACTTCTGTATTAGTCAGGTACTGTCAGAGCCTCTCAGGAGACAGCTATATCAGGCTGGAGTGCCTTTCCTTCAGTCTCTGCTCCATAGTTAGTCTCTGCAACTCCTTGTGTGGATATTTTGTTCCCCCTTTTAAGAAGGAATGAAATGTACACGTTTTGGTCATCCTTCTTCTTGAAAAACTATATAATTTTAGTATTGGCATAAGAGAATATCTGAATTATTTTTTAGAGAGAGAGAGAGAGAGACCCTATTATTTAGTAGGAGAATTTAATATACAAATCAATCCTACCCAAATTAATGTATAGATTCCCAGGTAATGATAGCGAGAATGAAAGAAATTGTCTCCAAAAGCCCATCATAAACCAGCTTTGCTAAGGCTGTGATTACAAAGCTCAGAAACTTCACCTCACAGACCATGATGTAACGCTTGTGGGATGCAGTCACTTGCTGAAATCATATGCTGGGTCCTTTGGAACATAAAAATCTGAACCATCAAGAACTGCAGCAACTGTTTTGTCCGTACTGCTGCTCTGTTACTAGTCTGGTACACAGAAAATGTGCCTCAGGAATGTGTGTCAGGTACAAGGTAGAACAAGATACAAAGCTGGGTCTGTCCTGCCTCGTCTGTTTGCACCTCCAGAGTATTATAGCCAATGCAGGGAAGCCGTGTTAAGAGAAGGGGGAATCAGTGCTGGAGAGGAAAAGGAGCTGTCTGTGATTCCTTTCAGGCCTGTTCTCTTCCATCATGAGAGAGCTTGCCATCATCTCCCATGATGGGCCCAAGTGGATCTTACTGGATGGTGATATAGATCCGATGTGGATTGAGTCCCTGAACACTGTCATGGATGATAACAAGGTATCATTCTGGGAGCAATGTATCATCCATGGTCATCTCTGGGATCGGGGGACCCCCGTACAATGTCATCTGGGAAGCCAAATTTCCAGTGTGACAGCACACCTGGAAATCCTGATTCCACATGATGGCCAGGCTAGCATAAGCAGCCCTCACCGGTGTCTTCAGTGAGATACCCCAAGACTTACCTGTCCCCACTCTGACCTGCTTAAGAGGCCTTGCCATTGCCCACCCTATTCTTGGTATGGTTTTCTTGACTTCCAGAATCTCCTGTCTGTGGATTCATTTAATATTTAGAGCTGAGAAGAATGTTAGTCATCCATTCACATCTTTTTTTTTATAATTCTTTCCCCCTTAATAAATAAGGAAACTAAATATCAGAAACATCCTGAGTCTGTCAAACACCCTATGGGATGATAAATTGTTATCCCCGGAGAGTAAATGTTATTTCTTGCAGTAGAAACTAACTGCATCTCAGGAAAATGGCTGTTATGCTGAGAGCTGCATCTAAACTTGTTTAAAAACCATGTCCAGATTGGAAATGTTCAAATGACTCCAGATTCATAGAATCATTAGAATAATGCATAATTTCCCAGTGGTACTGCTTAGAAGGAGGAGCAGAAGTATAACACAGAAGTCTCTTTCTTTTTATAGTTTTATTGTTCCAATATGGTCTGGTTCATTCAAATTATCAGCATCAATTTGCAGTGTTTAAATAACTTTTTTTTTTACAGACTCACTGAGGTGCAAGGGTGAGGGAAGAAAGAATGCAAAGGAGTGGAGAGAGGGGAGAAATTGTATTAGAAGGGGAGAAGTGTATTAGAGAAAACACTCGTGTGTGAGAGCCCAGAAAACACACAGGTGTGAGGGCACATGCTTGTAATCCCACCACTCAAGAGATAGAAGCAGGAGGGTCTTGAATTCAAGAGCACCTTGCTCTACATAGTGAGTTTAAAGCCAGCCTGGGCTTCATAGTAACACCTGCGGTGGGTAGAAGGGTAGTGAGAACCAGTCCTGCCGTGTTTTGGGCTCTGTGCCAGGACACTAGAGACTGAAAAAAGGTATTTATTTGGCTCACAATTCTAGAGACTGGAAGTCTAAGATCAAGGGATCATACCTCATGGACGCTTTCTAGCCAGGTAATCCCAAAGGAGAAAGAATGTGGAGCCAGGGAGCAGTGGAGCAGTGGTGAGCAGGAGTGGACCAAAAGCAAACACATGGAGATGGGGCTTCGCATCTTGGCGGATGGGATGCAGAACACAGGACTAGAAAGAGCACCCTACTGCAACCCTCACAGGTCTACCATCAATGACCCATCTCCATCAGGCAGACCCCAAGTCCCAAGGGTTCTGGAACCCCCCTCTCCCCAACAGCACTGTGAGCTGACAACAAACTGTTCTCATGAGTCTATGGGCCATTTTAGCTTCAAACCATGACAGCATCACAGCTTCCTCCTAAGTGATTATTCCTTCTGTGGATTCCAGGTACTGACCCTAGCAAGCAATGAGAGAATCCCCCTTAACCCTACCATGCGTCTCCTTTTCGAGATCAGCCACCTGCGCACAGCCACACCAGCAACCGTCTCCAGAGCAGGTATGGATGGCCCATGAAGTCAAATGGCTCAGCTGAGGAATGTGCTTATGGGTGTGCATTTGCTTTGGCATGTGTTGAAGGAAGCTCCACACAAGAGCTACAAACCTGATCCTTCAAACCCTAGTCAAGTTCTCAGCCCTTAAACCATGCATGCCCACAAGGGCAAACAGGTACCCCACATGACTTTGTACCTTCAGGAAAAGTGGTGTATCTAAGGAAGGAGGAATAGCCCCTGATTCGTACAACTGTGCACTCATGGGAATGTATTGAATTGGGGGAGATTCAAGCCATGTCTGGCCTCCTTGTCAGTGGAGACAGGCATCACTGCTTCTCATTAACTCCTTACGGCAAGTGGCAGTGTGATCCTACCTCCCCTATGTCTGCACCCATTCAATTTATTAGCAGAGACTAGAGGATCAACAGGGGCCTTTGCGATGAGATGTTCAAGCTGAAGGTAGGGTGATATGGTTGCTAGGATCTTACTGAAAAACAACAGAGCGTGAGAACCATAGGGATCCTTTAATGTGCTGGGCATATTGACGGCTGCCACAAATCCAAAGCTATCAAGAAGTCTAAATTAAATGTGTGATGATTCACATATCATAGATATCTCACTAAAACTACTCAAAGCTTTTATAAAATAATATAAAATTGATAATGAAGAAACCAAACTTTATGATCTTAGACATAATAGCAGATATTCTCTAAATGGCCGCACTGAAGTTGGTGAACACAGGGCTGGAGAGCTGGCTGTGTCCCTTCTCTGTTTGTTCATTTTCCAGGGTGGCTGTAACAGGTGTAACACATAATATACACGTGGTAGCCTTGGAAATAGCAAAAGTGTATTTGCTCATGTTTCCACTAAGTCAGTACAAAATTAAGGCCAGCAAGGCTGTGCTCCCTCCAGAGGCTTTTGGGAGCATTACCCCCTTGTATCTCTGAGCTCAGGCAGCCCTGAGCCTATGCACTTGTCACTCCAGTCTCCCCCTTCTTCACCTGGATTCTCTCTCTCTCTCTCTCTCTCTCTCTCTCTCTCTCTCTCTCTCTCTCTCACACACACACACACACACACACACACCCTTGTAGTGACACTGACAAATGTCCCATCCAGATAATCTTTGGCAATCTCCTCTTAAGATATTCAGCTTAGTTATATAAAAAAATGGCCTTTGGTAAATACTGCCAAATTGAGAGTGTGCAGAAATTAAGTCGTGGATATATCGTTAGGGGACCTCCATTTCCCTCACTGTGCTGATATCCCATTCCTACATGCTGACAACCATTGCTGATCAATACCAGCCTTCTTTCCTCTTATCTATACTTGTCCCCAGGTTCCTCTCCATCACTTTTCTCTCTTTATCCTTGATTTGGCATTGATCCTCAGCAGCAAATCCATGTGCCTCTCTGACCTAGGCAAAGACCCAGTTCTCGGTCCTATCTTCTGCACATTTTTCCTACTTAGAAGCAGTCTTTATTGTATGAAGAATCTACTGACATACATGGAATACTCACTTAACCACATTTCCTGTGCACTCAGGGATCCTGTACATAAACCCTGCAGACCTGGGATGGAACCCCCCAGTAAGCAGCTGGATTGACCAGAGAGAAGTCCAGACTGAGAGAGCCAACCTGATCATCTTGTTTGACAAATACCTTCCTACCTGCTTGGACACCCTCAGAACCAGGTAGGCCAAGAAACAGGAAAAAAAATACATCAATAAAATCATAAAAAACTTGCTGGCTCATAGTTGAAACCCTGCTGATGTTCTGTCCTGTTCTCAAAACTAGAGCCCTCTAGACACAGCAGTTGGCAGAGGGAAACACACATTAGGATAGCCATACGATGCCTGTTGTCAACCAGACAGAAGCGGAGGAGAAGGAAGAAGGGGGATGACTTAAAGTGCTTTTCTTAAAAGCCACATGGCTCTGTCTACAGGAGACAACTGTCTATAATGGCTGACAGCTGTCCTGGGCCCAGAGCCTTTGGCTTACAGAGCAGGCAGCTGGCCCTTCAACTAGACCAGGTGTAAAGGATACACTTTTCAAGGACGTAGACCTACATCCTGTTCCTGACTGTGTGTAATAATGTAGGATCTAGTGTGATAAGTCACTTGACCAGTCCTGCCAAGGCTAGATTCATGGAGTTTGCTTTTACTCTGACCACCTGCATTAGGCAGGTTTCCATCTCTGCAAAAGAGAAACACCCTAGATAATTAATTTGTGAAGAAGAAAGATTTTCCTTGGCTCTAGATCTGCAGCTTTAGCCCATAATCAGTTGACCCTGTTTTGAGGGTGTCTGTAGAGACACATGGGCAGTGCATGTGGCAGAGCCAAAGTATTCATCTCACATCTGGGAAGTAAAAGAAAGAAGGAACAAATCAGTCTTTGCCATATCTTTGCAAAATCACATCTGCAGTAACCGAAAGGCCCCACTAATCCCCTCTTCTTAAAGGCTCCACTCCCTCCCAATTGCACTAAATTGGAGCCTAAGCTAGTAACACATTGGTGTTAGGAGACACTCAAGATCCAAATGATAGCACCACCTGTCACTTAAATAAAAGACTAATTATGCTTGGCTAAGCAAAGAACTATTAAAGCAAGAATAGTGCATAGGTCAACAGAGAGGCTCCCAAGTTTAAAGTCTACTTCTCTCTCATTCACTTTTAATTTATTGGCTGGTATATGTATTAATGCTCCATTTGATGCGTTATTCTGCAGCCCTGGGACCTATCATCATAATTTGGGCAAGAATGGCCATCAGAGATAATATTGATAAAACCCACTACTCTCTTTCCTTCATCAGTGACCTGATTCCAGTTGCTCACAAGGACAGAGACAGTAGGGAGGGAGATTTCAACAAGAGGCAAAGTCACAGGGGACCCAGACACTCTTACTTTATATACCCTACCCCACCCCCACTCTAAAAAGCACATACACCTACATTAACAATGTATTGTTTATAACCAGAAATGGAGCTATAGTCTACTAATTGAAGTAGTGGTATATTTTAGCTGTTTTTTTGTTGTTTTTGTTTTTATTTTTATTTTTTGAGACAGGGTTTCTCTGTATAGCCCTGGCTGTCCTGGAGCTCACTTTGTAGACTAGGCTGGCCTCAAACTCAGAAATCCGCCTGCCTCTGCCTCCCAAGTGCTGGGATTAAAGGCGTGCGCCACCATCGCCCAGCTATTTTAGCTGTTTAACCAAACACTGATTCTGATGTACTTTCTGTTGTGTGTTATGTTCATGATTACTTTCCACTTCTGAAGCCTTTGAAAAATGTTCAGCCCCTGGTGGTGCTGTGCCCTGTGTCCTTCATATACGATGTGTCTCTAGAAACAAGCAGACCCTGGGAGGGCAGCAGTGTCTCAAGCAAGCAAGCAAGCACCTTATGCAGCTGTAATACCAGAGAAGGATGAAGTGTTAGCAAGATGGGCTGGTATTGTGTAGGACACAAGTTTTCCTGGAGAGACACAATACACATGTCCCAGATAGGAAGCCCATAAGAGACCAAAGTACGGATGCCACCACACTAATGAGTTTTATTAGGGTTACTTATAGGAATATGAGTGAGAAATTACTTATAGAAGCAGAAATGACTCAAAGACAGCTGTGTTATCAAAGCCCATCCCAACATGTGAGCAACAAAAGCTGGGAACCTTGAGCACACTGCCCAGCTTTCAGGCAGTTCAACAGGTTGGAGAGTGGCTCTTCCAAGTGACTCAGTTGGTCTAAACCTTCTCTAGGTAGCTAGACTCGTTTCTGCTTCTTTTAAGCAGCTAGTCTGTTTCGGAGTCTTCTTTGCAGCTTGGCCTGTTTGAGAGTGGCTCTCAGCAGTCTTTCCTGTTTACATACCATTGTGGAATGGAGGGACTTATGAATACGAATTGAATATTGAATATCTAGGGACTTCCTGAGTTGTTTATCTTGTACCTTAAAGAGATTCCCTACAGGATAGAATGTTTCAGTCTCCAAAAAAACTGCTGGTCCCTCTTCTTTTAGTTTCTGTGTGGACCCTGGGTGATACCAACAATATAAAAAAAAAGTGTTTGATTTCATTGTATATATTCATTATACATAATACTGTGTCACAAAAAGGCATTGTCATGCAATTACATATGTTCTACCCTCAGTGGATATCCTCCATACCCATCAGTCTTCTTTGTTCTCCCAGAAAAGTTTCACTTCTGTTTTATTTCCATCATGAATGCATACATTCTCTTACATATTTATATAAAATCTAGGAATTACAAATGAAAGCATTATAATTGTCTTTCTGTGACCAGCTTCACTTTCTTAATCACCTCTAATTGTATTCATTTACCTACAAATGGCACAACTTCATTCCTTTGTATGACAGGAGAAAATATCTCTATCTCTATCTCTATCTCTCTCATATATATATATATATATATATATATATATATATATATATTCCATCCATTGCTTTCTTGCTGAACAACAGGTTGAGTCTATAAATCAGCTTTTGTGGATAGTGCTTCAACTTTGTGATATGTAGACTTGGAGACCTTCTAGTAAGTACCCAGGTATGGTATTGTTGGGTCATGTGGTAGATTGTTGTTAGTATTTTTAGAAATTCACGTAGTAATTTCCATAGTAGCCTGACTGGCTTATATTCCGGTAGTATATATAAGTGTTCCCCCTTGCCCACATACTTTACCAGTGCTTGGTATTGTTTGTTTCCTCAATGACTGCCATTCTGACTGGAAGAAGATGGACTCTCAGAGTTGTTTTGATCTGCATTTCTCTGGTAGCCAATAAAGAAGATGAACATTTTTTTCACATGTGCCCTGACCATTGTACTTCATCTTTTTAGAACTCTCTGATCATTTCGTTAGTGTTTTCCCACACTGAGTTGTTTGCAATTTTTGTTTAGTTTTTTTTTTAGTTCTTATGTATTATAGATAGCAATCCTCTATCAGATAGATATGTAACTAGAAGAGGTTTTCTTTCTCCCTGTTGATTGCTTTTTCACTGAGCTATTTCCTGTTCTGCATAGAAGCTTTATAATTTCATGAGTTTCTGCTTATCAATCATTGGCGTTATTTTCTGAGCAACTACAGTCCTATTCAGAAACTCCTCACTTATGCCTATATCCTGAAATATTTCCCTACTTTCTTCTCCTAACAGTTTCAAAGTTTCAGGTCTTAATATAAGATCATCAATTATTTGAAGTTAATTGTTTTGCAGGTTGACAAAAGGGAATCTAGTTTCATTATTCCACACAGAGAGGTTCAGTTTTTCTCAGTATTGTTTGTTGAAAGAGTGGTATTTTCTACAATGTGTACTTTGGGTAGTTCTGTCAAAAATTAGCTGTCTGTAGCTATACGGGTTTGATCTAGGAGATCTTTGTTATATCTGTTGTTCTAAATCCCTGCTTTTTTTTATCCATACCCTGCTGCCTTTGCCACTATGGTTTCGTACCTTGATTTGAGATCAGGTGATGTGATATCTCTGGCTGTATTATATCTCCTTAAGATAGGTTTATATCCATGGCATTGTGTGTTTCAATACAAACTTAATTTTTTTCTAGTTCTGAGACAAATGTTATTAGAAAATTTATAGATATTGCACTGACTATCTAGGTTACTTCTGTAACACACTCACAATGCTAATTTTTTTTCACTCATGAGCGCCAGCAGAATTTCCAGCTTCAAATGTCTTGTTTGGTTTCTTTCCTAGATATTTCATGTTTTCATTATAGAGGTCTTTTGCTTTCTTACTTTGGTTAGGTCAAGGTTTATTTTTGAAGCAATTGTGACTGCAATTTTTTCCCCATATTTCTTCCTTGGCATGCTGGTTAGGGATATTTAGAAAGGATACTGATTTTGATAATGTTTTATACTTAAGAATTCCATATAATATATCCCAATCATATTTACTTCTCCCTTTTTAAGCTCCTCCCAGACCCATGTAACACTTCCCTCCCAGCCAAACCTCCCTCCACACCAACTTCTTCTCTTCCCTTAAAAAAAAATGATCCAGTCCACTTTGTGTTGCCCAAATGCTCTTGAGTGTGAGGCCTGAGAGTCTCTGACCTGCCATGAGTCACAAAAGCTGATGCTTCCTCTCCCAGCAGCTATCAAATACCAATAGCTCCTCAGCCAGGGTAGGGCTTTTCTCGCATCTCTTTTCCTCCAGGCTGTGGTTTTGTCTGTCCTAGGCTCATGTTAGTCCTGTGTATGTGGTCATGGTTATTTTAAAATGCATACATTTACCGCCCTGTGTAACAAA
>JADRCC010558465.1:0-14847 GCA_019843855.1 Hylomyscus alleni | reverse complement strand
AATGGCTAACAAACGACTGACCCAACTTGAGATCCATCCAATGAGTAAGAACCAGTCCCTCACACTATTAATGATATTCTGTTAGGCTTGCAGAAAGGAGCCTTACATAACTGTCCTTTGAGAGACTCCACCTAGTAACTGACTAAAACAGATGCAGACCCACAACCAAATATTAGAGGCAGCTGGGGATGTCTGACAGAAGAGCCCCCGCTCTTCCTGGGTTGGGATTGAGAGACCCAGAGAGGATGGGAACAGGAAACCAACAGAGGGGATGGGAAAAAGAAAACCAACAGAGACAACTATCCTGGACCCTTGGGTGCTCCCAGAGACTGAGCCATCAACCAAAGAGCATACATGGTTTGGACCTAGACCCCTGCACACACGTAGCAGATGTGCAGCTTAGTCTTCATGTGGGTCCCTCAACAACTGGGGCGGGGGGCTTACCCTGACTCTTGCCTGCCTATGGATCCTGTTTCCCTAACTAGGCTCCCTTCTTTGGTCTCAGAGGGAAAAAATATGCCCAGTCCTTCATTAACTTGAGGTGCCAAGCAGGTTGACTCCAGGGAGGGGGCACTCCCACTTCTCAGAGATAAAGGGAAGGAGGGAAGTGGAAGAAGTCATTTGAGGGGGATGGACTAGAAGAAGGGAGAAGTTTTAATCAGGATAAATAAATTTGTGGAGAAAGAAAAAGCATTACATAGAAAAAATACTTTACCTGTATTTTTGCCTAAGATAAGAGAGATGATTTAATATATAACCTTAGTATACATTGTAACAACTAGCTATGTATCCTTCATTCTTAAGGCTGAATAGAGTGTCATTGTATATCACTTTGTCTTTACCTTTTCCCCTAGGGCTAGAAATTTTAGTGTTTTCATATGCTGATCATTTCGCCGTGCTCAGTTCTTTGAAATATTTTCCAAATTTTTGTTTGTATACATTCACAGAGGTAGGATTCTTTGATAACAAGAGTGTTTTCATCTTAAAAACATTTTACTTTTAATTATTTATATGGTTGCTACATGTGAGTTTACATACATGTTAGTGTAGATGTCCATGGAGTCCAGAAGAGGGAGTTGTGACATGAGTACTGGGAAATAATTTTGGCTCCTTTCTATCATTTTTGTAAACTTCTAAATTTATTTCTATAATAACTTTATGAGTTAATATCCCCAAGAAGAGTGCATAAGGACCTTTTCTCCACCCCTTTTCTAACATTCATTTTATTTTGTTTGATTTATACAATTTATGTAGTATTTTGATGTTTTCTTATATCTATAAAGAGTTTACCATGGGACTCTGGCTGTTTTTCAATTTGAGATACTCGTGTCTCAGTCTCTCAAATACTGGAATAACAGGCTCATACCACCAAGTCCAGACCTTTTGCCTTTTGAGAACAACTCTTCTGACAGGTATGAAATGACATCTCCTTCTAGCTATTATTTGCATTATTCTGATGAGTTGTAATATGATGAAACATTTAGTGTCTACCTGGGACATTTGCAAGTCTTCTAATAATGTCTGATGAGAAAATCCACTGGAGTTTTCTAGTTTATTGGTTATTGTTGTTGTTTTTGGTGGTGGTGGTGGTGGTTCTCTTTCTTTTTATTTTTCTTTTCCTTTTTTTTAGGTGTTTCTTTTATTCCTGAGATTATATTTATCCTCTTTTTTTTCTCCCTCCAAACAAATTCATATACCCTCCTTGTTCACTTTCAAACATAGGACTTTTTTGTTGTTACTTGTTTTCATTTTTGATACTGGAGCTCATGTAGGATGACACTGAACTCATGATACCTCTGCTTTCACTTCCCAGGTTCTGGGATTTCAAATACATGCTACCATTTCTATGTTTGTTTGGTTTTGTTTTTACAGTACTTAGGATTAAACTAGGATCCCACATATCTTATGCACACACTCTATCATAAAGCTATGTCCATGTGATTTTTATTTGCTACTAGTATACTACAGTAATTAAACTGTAAAATAATAATAATAATATAAATACATGGTTTCTACATTAATTGAATTTGTCATATGTGATCTGGAAAGAAAGGAAAATACAGCATATCTGAGAGGGATTCTCTGCCCAAGAGACATTCATCTAATAACTAAGATAATTTTCTAGTATTGTTCACTTAATAAATGACATGATTGCCCTTTGATCCACTTCTCCCTTGCATGGTACCATGAAGTTGGTTTGGCCTACCTGCCTTGAGAAGCATATATCTTAAGTTCTTCAGGTTAGAGTCTATGGCTCCTAGGCACTATATACCTTTCCAGTACCTCAGCAACCTGTACACTTCCTGAGGCAGTCAAGTGTTCTGGCTATGTTGTGCTTCACTGATGTTCTATCAGAAGTCAAGAACACATTGAAGAACAATTGGTTTAAGACATAACTCTTATGTATGCTGTGTAGTTTTCAAACTTCATTGTATCCTGACAATTAAAACTGTATCAATCCTGGTAATTGCTCTTACATTCTCTTTCTGATAAAGGTTTAAAAAATATGATTGTTCTGAATAAAAGTGTCACAACAGCCTGATTGAATTCCTTGAGCTATGTCAGGTGCCTTGGCCAAGTAAGTAAGCACACTCCTCATTTGTCATCATTGAAAATGGATACACCATAGTTTTGTAGTTTATTGGACTTTATATTTGTTGTTTTTGTTGTGGTTTCTTGTTATTGTTGTTGTTATTGTTGTTGTTCTTGTTCTTGTTGTATTGTTGATCTATCAGGTTCGGTGTATCTGGTTTTGTGTTGAGGTGTTTGATCTAACTGGGCTTGAGTTTTATGCAGGTTGATAGATATAGATCTATTTTCATTTTTCTACATAAAGATATCCAGCTAGACCAGCACTATTTGTGGAAGATGCTTTTTTCTATTGTATATTTCTGGCTTCTTTATCAAAACCCAAGTGCCCATAGATGTGTAGATGTATCTCTGGATCTTCCATTTAATACCATTGATCAACCAATCTGTTTGTATGCCAATACCATGGGGGTTTTATTACTATAGTTCTGGAATACAACTTGAAATCTGGGATGGTGATACATCCAGAAGTTCTTTTAATCTATAGGATTGTCCAGCTATCCTATAATTTTTGTATTTCCATATCAAGTTGAAAATTGTTCTTTCAAAATCTATAATGAATTATGTTGGAATTTTGATAGGGATTGCAATGAATCTATAGATTGCTTTTGGTAATAAGGCCACTTTTACTATGTTAATCTTAACAGTGCATGAGCATGGCAGATTTTTCCATGTTTCAATATCTCTTCAACTTTTTTTCCTTAAAGACTTGAAGTTATTGTTGTCCACATTTTTCACTTGTTTAGTTAGAGTTACCTCAAGATATTTTATATTATTTGTGGGCTTTTGTGAAGTGTTGAGACTTGCTCTTTTCATACATACTGTAATGATAAATATTAGCCACCAAGACCTGCTTGCTCACAGGAATCACTTGCTCCTTAATATAAAACTACTGGTAAAATAAAGATATTGACAGCCAACAGCTTGGCAGAAGAGACATAGTCAGGGTTTGGAGTTCCCAGGTTTGATGTCACAGGATGCCACATAGAGAGATGAAGTTGGAGAGAAGAAAAGATGTGCATTGGCATAAGAACCTTAAAATCTTGGATAGGAGGGCTGACCAGTTGGAGTTAAGAGCAGTCCAGATGGACCATAGTAAGTAATAACTTGGGGTAATTGACTGGAAAGTAGATTTTAATAACATAGAGAGTAGAATCTGCCCAGCTTTAGTCTTATTATAAATTAAAGTTCACACATATCTTTTATTTGAGAATTGAATAATCAAAGGCAGGGTAGAAGCTGCTAATTGAAATTAAATATTTTCTTTAACAGTAAAGGGTACTGTTTCCCTGATTTCATTATCAGTCCCTTTGTCATTTATGTATAGAAAGGTTACTGATTTATCTACTAACTAAGGCTCACTGGGGCTTACAGAGACTAAACTGACCATCAGGTAGCCTTTATGGGTCTGACCTAGGTCTTCTACACATATGTTGGTTGTGTAGCTTGGCGTTCTGTGGAACGTCTAACAGTGTAGATGGGGCTTGTTTCTTACTCTTTTGCCTGCTTTTGGAATCCTTTTCTTAGTATTGGGTTGCCTTGTCCAATCTTGATATGACGACTTAATGTTAAGTTGTTATGCCCTGTTTCAATGATATCCATAAGAGGCTTGCATTTTTCTAGAGGGAAATAGAAGAGGAATAGCTCTATAGGACCTTTAATTTATTTATTTTCTTTTCTTCTCTCATATATTACATCCTAGCCAGTTTCCCATCCCTTCACTCCTCCCAGTCTTCTCCAACCTTCAGCCTTCTCTCTCTAGAGAGTTTTTGACCTACAATTTGTCCTGTCTGCAAGATCTGATAGGGTTTTTAAAGGCAGAGCAGAACATGTGGGAGTGATCAACAAATGGCTGGTCCAACATGAGGCCCATACCTAATACTGCCAGGATGGCTGGGAACCAGACACTGGTGTTGTAGTAATTATTTAACCTCAAATCAGGATTTCTACTCCCCCCATTGATCATTCAGTTTCCAGAAAAAAAGACATACAATTTTTATTTTCATAATAAACCTTGTTCAGGACTAGATCTGGGCAGATATCTACTCTCTATGCCATTATAATCTATTTCCCTACCAATAACTGTGAATTATGACTTATTATGTTCCATCTGTGCTGTTCTTAACTGGAATTGGCCATCCCTCATGGCCATGTATTCATACCTCACTCCATGTTGGCATCTTCCTATCTCTTTCCTCTCCCCTTGTACCCTCCTCAGACCTAAGCCGAGGAACCCAAGAACAGGGACTATCTCTCTTCTGCTCAGGTATTAGCTGTAGGCATCTTTATTTTCCAATCAGGGATAACTTGGTGGACAAGATTAAATGATCATGTGATAACAAACAGACTCTTGTCCCTGGGGAGCCAGTATTTAGGATTACAATAGAAGCAAAGGACTAAATTTACACCCTGGATAGCCCAGAGACAGAAGATAAAAACAAATATGGCTGGCAATAAAATTAAATTAAATTAAATTAAATTAAAAAGTCAATGGTATTCTGCTAGATCCATAGTACAGAGTCTAGACCACTGGTCATCAGGTAGGATTCCTCTGACAGCTAATGGGCACAGATGGAGAGATGGCAAATCATTAGAGAGAACTCCATGATCCTAAATAGAAAAGGAGAAATAAGGATTGTGGAAGGTATTGGGGTCAAGGACACAACAAGAAAACCCACAGAATCAACTAACTAAGGCTCACTGGGGCTTACAGAGACTAAACTGACCATCAGGTAGCCTTTATGGGTCTGACCTAGGTCTTCTACACATATGTTGGTTGTGTAGCTTGGCGTTCTGTGGAACTTCTAACAGTGTAGATGGGGCTTGTTTCTTACTCTTTTGCCTGCTTTTGGAATCCTTTTCTTAGTATTGGGTTGCCTTGTCCAGTCTTGATATGACGACTTAATGTTAAGTTGTTATGCCCTGTTTCAATGATATCCATAAGAGGCCTGCATTTTTCTAGAGGGAAATAGAAGAGGAATAGCTCTATAGGAGAGAGAAGGCTGAAGGTTGGAGAAGACTGGGAGGAGTGAAGGGATGGGAAACTGGCTAGGATGTAATATATGAGAGAAGAAAAGAAAATAAATCATTGCTAGCCTTGTTCATTCTGTATAGCTTTATCTGCTACTAAGTGTCTTCTCAATAACAGACATTAGGTCTATAGATAATAACATATATTACATCCATGGTATAGATGGTATCTATGTGATCCAACATAGCTATAGACTGAGTAAAACTTCTAAAATTGAAATAAGATAAGTTTAAATTTATAATTAAAAATTCAAATAAACTACACATTTAGCATAAACACTGCTTATACTAATCATGGTTCTTTTATTGATTTCTTTAATAGCATGAATAAATAATGACATACCTATTATTTATAAAACTGAAAAAATCATACATGGAAAATAGCAAAGGACAACAAAAATGGGATCATAACTTGATATAACATGTTTTTCAAATAATAAATACTCTTTCATCAAGACCTGTAATCTGGTGCTATCTTCAACTATATCTCATATCTTTAGCTAATCACAGTATGATCTAGCATTAATATATATGAGATGGAAAATGTACAGATTGGGCCAGGAAATACAAGGTATCACCAAACTGAGCAGGTATAAAAATCTGCCATGCATATCAAATTTAAATAATTATTTAGAGAACCTCTTTTTTTTCCAAAAACTTTATTGAGGTATTGTTTTCATTAATTTTTCATGAAAGTAAATGATCATAAGTTTCACAATATTGATACAGTGATGGCTTAGAAAATAATAAACATATTTTCTATATCCTAGTTAAAGTTAGTTAAAAAATAATTACAAAATTAGCTTAGTTCTCTCATTATGTATAATTTGCAAAAGTCTTTGTCTTTATTATTCATCTTCAGGTAATTCTCTATTAGATAAATTCTAATCTCAGTAAAAATATTGATTCTCCTCTTCAGTGGCTTTGAATAAAGAAAAGCAAACCTAAAGAATTCCAGTGGCATGCTGCATCATCCTCTGTTAGAACTTATTGCCTATTTGCAGTGTTGGAATTAGTATGTGTTCAATGAGGGAACACTCTTAATCTTTCCATAGTTAATCTTTCACACCAAAGTTTTTTCATACAGTTTTTCATCTCTGCATTTCTCAGAGTGTATATTAAAGGATTCAACATGGGGGTGATAACTGTATAAACTACAGTTAAGGATTTATCAATGGGAAAGTTGGAGACAGGTCTAACATACATGAAAATACAGGGAACAAAAAAGAGAACAACCACTATGATGTGGGAGCTGCAGGTGGACAGGGCTTTGCGCCTTCCTTCCTCACTATGAGTCTTAAGAGAGTTAAGAATGATTCCATAGGAGATAAGGAGGAGGATAAAGACTGTCATACAAATTGCTCCACCATTGGCAACCACAGTAAGCCCAGTTAAGTAAGTGTCAGTACATGCTAAACCCAGTAATGGGTACATGTCACAGATAAAGTGATCAATGATATTTGGACCACAAAAAGGGAGGTAGTAAACAACAATAACTTGAACCAAAGAATGACCAAAACCTCCAGCACAAGCTGCCACCAATAGGAGAATGCAAACCTGACGATTCATGATGGTCATATAATGCAGGGGTTTACAGATGGCCACATAGCGATCATAGGCCATGAACACCAGAAGGAAGACCTCAGCACCACCAAATAAGTGCTCTACAAAGAGCTGACCAATACAAGCTGAAATTGAAATTGTTCTTCTGTTGCAAATTAAGTCCATAATCAACTTGGGTGAGAAGGCAGTGGAATAAACAGCATCCATGAGAGACAAAGAAGCAAGGAAGAAGTACATTGGAGAGCCCAAGGAGGGACTGGCAATCACTGTCACCACAATGAGTAGGTTGCCCACCATGGTCACAATGTAGATGAGTAAAAACATGACAAACAATGCCTTTCTCCCTGCAAGATCTTGAGTAAGACCCAGCAGGATAAACTCTGTCACATTGTTGCTCTTTCCCATTTAATCTGTTCCAATTAATCAGGAGTGAATTTGGAGATAAGAACTCAGGATAATACCTGCCATGAAATTGTAAACATGGCCAAGAATCATTTTATCATAGACAGCATCTTCTTTCACATTGTCCATATGTGAATACCAACTAATTTTTAATAAACATCTGACAAATCCCTCTTTCATGGTATATAATTGACTTCTTAACTATTTCCCTTTAGTTCATTTTATTGAGCCCACAGCTAATAGCTTTGTTGTCAAGACCTAAGTGAATCTTTATACCTAAGAGCAAACAAAAATTCCAAGTTCATTAATATACTTAGACATTTTATTTAAAATATTATTTTTTCACAGATCTCAGAAATGACAAAAGAAGGTTGCTAATTTAAGAAATCTACACACTTGGTTGAAAATAAATCTGTGTATATCAACTAACATAGTCTGTTTTTTGAGTTGAGTGTTATTTTCTGGGAACTATTTTCATAATATTATCTACATAAGCCTAAAATAGCACTTCTCCAGGAATATCCACCTCAAAGCTATTATACATTTTGTCCCAAAAATTGTCATTTACATTAAATTTCAAGGAGCTTGTCTTTAAACTGCATTAGAAAGTTAGGCTAGAGTACTTAAATTGGACAGCATATCATGTAACGATTTGATTGCTATAAAAAACCATATTACTATCTTTTTTTACTTACTCTTAAATGATTAACATTCTTCTAGAAAACTTATAATATAATAATTAAAAAAGATTATTGTAATTTAAAATAGTAATTTTATGAATCTTGGTCATTGCATATAATGACTGTTTATGTATGTCATAAAAACTTTCCTTGAATCATTTTAAGGTTCACAAATAAATTTCCATATCAAGTTTTCCAAAGAAGATTTACATTTATTTCCCTATATTCTAGCACATTCTATAATACAAATACATTAACTAATATACCCCAAATAATTGTATTTTTGTTATAAATTACAATAACCATAAATGAGGTAATAAATGAAATTTTCTATTGTTATACATGCAATAACAAATATTACTTATTTGACCTTGTAATAATCACATTGCAACAATGAACACAATATAAGGCGTACATGCCAGTTATTCTTTTGTAACGCCTTAAGATTTTTTTTTTAATTCAGAAATTGCCAATGAGACTCTTAAGCCATTGGCTCTTTTCAGTAATTTTATAAGAATATTTTATTATCCACAGGCTTTGTTTCATAGTTGATATCCTGAGTTTGACTTTGATCCAGAAGACATTCTTATCTATAGAAAGATTTATTGAGTTATACAAACCTAGAAAAACATTTATGGACAGATATAAAACCCCTTGACTCATATTCCAATATTTGCTTCATAAAGTAACTGAATATTCCTACTCTCTTTGCAAATATTCTCATAAAAGACAATTAACTTTTAAGTCTGTATTGTGTGGAACATATGATAATTAAATAACACATTAAACTCTACATTTAGAAAGGTAGATTTTCTCCTTTCATTTCATCATGAGAATCTTGCTGTATAACAGTAATATCACTGAACTTAGCTATTAATGCTTTACCCTAACAAAGGAAAATCTGAAAAGTATCCTGTTTCAAAACTGACACAAGATTTTTCATCAATATTATCAGACCTCTTCAGTCAATTTCTCATTCCAAAAGCCCTCCTAAAATCTTACTTACTTAAGACAGTGACTCCTATTCTCCATTCTCTCATCTCAACAAATTAAGACATTCTAAAACTTCTATAAGCACTGATGGATAGACACAAACAATTGACATTTCAAGGGATAAATATGAACTGAGGCATTTCCAGCTTTAGCATAACTGAGGTTTCAGAATCTCCTGAGACATTCTAACAGGAAAATCTTTGCTTTAACATGTTAGGTGGCTCCACATGATCACTATGCCAATGGAAGGGAAGGATAGGGCATCACGGGTTAGCAGTTAGAACACTTGAAACAAATTCAAGTTAAGAAATCAATCACTCCTCAAGTTGCTTTCTTCCCTTGGAAAATCTTCAAAGGAAAAAAATGACCTGAATATTACAAATCAATGAGCTATATGAAATATATGAATATAATAAGGAATATTTAAATCAGCTCAAAGAAGGAAGAACTCACAATGATTTACCTACCAAAATTCCAGCAAAACACACTCTTACTATGATAGCCAAGTATTTTATGCTCAACAATCTCCAAGGCACAGAGGCTGAAAGTTTGCAATTTCAGTGTATTCTAGTCTATGCTCTAATTCTTGGAACACTGTTGAGATAATTCTATACTTTAGTAGGAGTAAAATATTTTATCAGTGCCTCAGTGTAAGGGATGAAGCTATAGGATTAGTAGCTGCCATGAAATTGCTTTGTTGTTGTCATTGGTTTTAAGAATATGTCCACTATAAGTCTAACCAGCTCCAGTGGTAAGCTACACACCCAAGAGTATATAGGCAGCTTTAATTGCACTCAATGGGTTTGAAAATAAATGAGTGAGGACACACTGTTGTGTGGATATGGAACAAGAGTGGAACTGGGAGGGGAATAAGAGAAGAGGATAAATATGACCAAAATGCTATGAACAAAAATTCTCAAAGACTTAATTGAAATACTTTAAAAGAAAAGTGCACTAAAATATTAACATATATGAGATTGAAAGAAAATTTCTACATAGTGCTTGGTTTTTTTCCAGACACAGACTGACACACATATGAATTCACAGAAACTATGGTACCATATGCATGGCCTGCAAAGTCTGAAGCCAAATGAGGTCCATACACTGTAGCTGCCTGCAGCCATGCAAATCAGTTTCCTGAAAGAGAAGCAGGAGCCTAGAAAAAATACGGGGGTATTGGGCTGCGAGAGGAATGATGAGACCAAGATGAAGTTCCTGATCAAGGTCCAATTTTACTTAGGAACATCAGATTTATAAATACATTTCAGAAAATGAAAGCAACTCTCTCAATGCCAGAATCTCATCACAACATTAGCAACTTGTCACTAGCAGAAAGTCACCAGGCAGAAATGCTCAGAAGCTCAGCAGGTGGTGGCTCCTAGTAGGAACTTAGAGAAAGATAGAGAAGTGGCAGAAGACAAGAGCTTTGTTTATGTCAAGAAGCCTCACCTTGAGCAAGGTGAGGTCTGATTCAGCCAGTTTTTGGTTGGGGGAGGTTACAATTCTTCCTTATTTATTTCTTAAAAATTAGCTGGACTGGGCATAAGATACATTTATGTACCATAGTCCTGCCTGGGAATTATGGTGGATGGAGGCTCTGTCTGTCTTAGGTGGAGATCTACTGGCCTCTCCCTTACCTGTCTCAGATATCACGTGCTGATAGTTTGTGTTTATTTGCACAAACTGGACCTTTTAATGCTTATTAATAAACACAACCTCTTGGAACATGATTCTGTCTTAGGTTGGTGAGAGTCATAGATCCAGTAACCCAACTTTGGCTACAGGCACTCATAGCACATCTTTTTCTCATACAGACCAAAGTCACAATATGCATTTAACACTTTTTCTTCATCATGATGAATAACTGCCATGTAGAACCTCTCTGAAGTCCAGTGTGGAGTAGAGCCTGCATGTCAGTAAAAACCTGATTGAGATAAAAGGTCAGAATTTTAAAAACAACAAGCTTTACATTATCTTTGAGAATGTACCAGGCACTCATTTCAGTTGCAAATTAGCAACACTCAGACTCAAGGTCTGGCCTCCAGGTGTTGGGGGGGTAAGCTGCTCTGAAAATAACAAAGGAATTGTTAATTCTCAGGAAAATACTGGAGGCTATTTTGCTGGCTAAAAAAAAAAAAAAAAAAAACTTTTTTTTTCCATAATTTTAGTTGGAAGCATGTTTGCTAAAAAGACTCTATACCTGCATCCACCTGATGAACTAATCTTTCAAACAGCCATTGTGCTCCGTCTTCTGTCTGTGAAAAGACACAAATGAAGCCTCTTCCCCAAATTAAAATAGAGTCAGGACCATGCCACGTGTTAGTAAGTGGATCTCACCATTTCACCATGGCATAAGAACTGGAAGTGTGTGGACGCCAGTAGCAATCCAAGGCAGACTGATCTTTAACGTCAGTCTGCAAAAAGTTTAAGACAAATGAGGCAAAAGCGAGATGTGCTTTTGCTGACCTAAGAGGATATAATTCTCCTCTTTCTGTTTTTTACAAGCCAGTTTTTCAAAGTGCGGTGTGCACATTCAACAATTCCTTGTCCCATTGGGTTATAAGGAATTTCAGTTTTATGCTCAATACCAAATTCTTTACAAAATGATATAAAATTTTTGCCAGTATAGGCTGGTCCATTATCTGTCTTAATAACTTTAGGTAATTCCATTAAAGGCTTGTAAACAATGATCAATTACATTTCTAGAGGTTTCTCCCATTTGTAGAGAAGCAAAAAGGAATCCTGAACAAGTGTCAATACAGACATGTATATATTTAAGCTTTCCAAATTCTGCATAATGAGCTACATCCATTTGTCAAATACGATTAGAGAAAAGACCTCTTGGATTGACCCCTAAATATAGAACTGGGGATAATGTAATGCAGTTAGGGCATTGTTTTAGGATTATCCTTGCCTGTTCCTTAGCGATCTTATGTCAGAGCCTTAAAGTATGGCTAGAAAGATGAAATTTAACATGATCACATCTAGTCAATGCAACAGGATCGGAAACTAAGGCATCTCCTATTAGAACTCTGTCAATGCAATCATTGTCTACAGCTAAAGGTCCAAGAAGACCAGAATGAGCTCATCTATGACCAATATAAAACAGATTTTTTCAAGCAAGAATGACATTTTGCAATTGCAAAAACAGAAATCCTGATGCTGTATTAAAATTAAATGCACTACATGTTTCTAATAAAGGAACAGACTAGGCCACATATAAACTATCAGTAAAAAGTTTAAAATTGTCATTCACAGTCTGAATACTAAATATATTTAATACTGCAGTCAATTCTGCTAACTGAGCTGAGAGGCCAGGAGTCTCTATGACTATCTCTTGATTATTCATAAGATTCCCAGCTCCTCCTTTAGAAGAGCTGTTAGTAAAAATCAAAAGAGCATTACACAAGGTTGTAAAGTTGTCATGTTAGGAAATATTACCTTATGTACATTTAAAACTTTTATCAATCTATTTTGAGGATAATTATTATCTATAGTTCCTTCAAATCCTATCTGAGCAAGCAACCAATCTGTATGATGCTGTTTCAGTCAAGCATCTTGTTCTACAGTAAAAGGTTGAATAATGATGTCAGTGCCTGCTTCCTTCCAAGTACCATCATTTAGGTCACTGCCTCATAATATGGTAGGATATTGTGTTTAGGAAATATCCTTGAATATATCCACATAAGAGGAGCTCTTTGCCACGACAATGCTATAGGTGCATGAGTTGTGCTACAAATCAACAAATGTAGAGGAAGGTGGATTTCTGAGTTCAAGGCCAGCCTGGTCTATAGAGTGAGTTCCAGGACAGCCAGGGCTACACAGAGAAACCCTGTCTAGAAAAACCAAACCAAACCAAACCAAACAAAACAAAAATAAACAAATGTAAGGATAAAGAATAATCTACATAAGTAACAAATTGATTTTCAATAGCTTTTTCTACTCACTGTAAGGCTTGCAATCCTTCTGGAGTTAAAGATCTAGGAGAGGTAGGATCAAAACTCCCTTTAAGAATATCAAATAAAAGTTTAAATTCTCCTGTAGTAAGCTTTAAATAGGGGCAAAGCCAATTGATATCACCTAACAATTTCTGAAAATCATTTAAGCTTCTTAAACCATCCCTATGAATAACTATCTTCCGGGGGGAAAACCGCCTTGATCTGTAAGTCTAAAGCCCAAGTAATTATAAGGATCCTGAGCTATTTGCAGTCCTTTATCAGCTAAGGCATATTTTAAATCACTATAGCATAAAAGCACATCCTGAGGATTTTTTCCTCCTAATAAGACATCATCTGTGTAGTGGGCAATATATATCATTGGCGATTGTTGTCTCACAGGCTCAATGGTTTGTGCCACAAACTTTTAACATAAAGTGAGACTGTTAGCTATGCCCTGAAGAAGTACTGTCTATTGATATCTTTTCATAGGCTCCTTAAAATTAATAGAAGGAACACTGAAAGCAAATCTCTTACAATCCTCAGGGTGTAATGGAATAGTAAAGAAATAATCTTTCAAATCTACCACTATTTTATAATATCCTTTTGGAATAGCTACTGGAGATGGAAATCCAGGTTGTAAATCTCCCATAGGTACCATGGTTTCATTAACCTTTCTTAGATCTTGTAACACATCTCCATTTGCTAGATTTTTTTCTTTGTAACAAATATTAGAGTATTCCAAGGATACTGAGATTCTTGAAGATGTCCTGCCTCTAATAGTTTCTGCACTAGCAAAGAAGTGACTTCTATTTTTTCTTTAGATAAAGACCACTGATCAACCCACACTGGAATATTATTAACCTATTGAATTTTATCAACGTGCGATGCAGGCGAGTTAGTGGCCATTATGGAAAATACCCCGAGCCTCTAGTTTAAAGTGAGGCTTAGGACCTTCAAATGTCTTAATGTCTTGTCCTTCCTTTCCTAGCCCCTTACAAGGCAAAATTCCTTGTCCTAGCATCTGCTTATATACTGCTTCACATGTTCTACACAATATAAGGCCCATCTGTGACAAAAGATATCATCCCCAGAGGGTAATAGGCAAATTTGACATAAGGCTGAATTTGTCCTGAATTGCCCTCCTCATCTCTCCAGGTTAAAAGTTTAGAGCTTCATTTTGGGTTATTGGCATAACCAATCCCTTGGAGGTGAGTAATCGTATCTGACAAAGGCCAAGTTGAAGGCCAATCTTGTCCTCTAATAATAGTTACATCAGCTCCAGTATCGTTTAATCCTTCAAAACTTTTTTTTTCAATTATTAATTTAAGGTTAGGTCTCTTTCTATAATAGATTGAACCAAGTACACATCAGAGGAACCAAAACCATCCTGTCCTCTCTCTCATTTTTAACAAATCTGGAAGGTATCGGGTACAAAGGAACTAAAATGAGTTGAGCAATTTTTTGATTAGCTGGTATAGTTATAATACCACGAGGGGAAGCAGCCATGATTTTAATTTCTCCCTCATAGTCATTATGTATATCACCTGGATAAATCTGCAATTCCTTTACAATCGAACTGCTTCTTCCTATAAGAAATCCACAAGTTTCTGTGGATAAAGTTCCAAAGACTCTAGTAGGCAGAGTTTGAACTC
>JADRCC010558453.1:4531-14652 GCA_019843855.1 Hylomyscus alleni | reverse complement strand
ATAACCAATCATTGCACCTATGTAAATGAGGTGCCTTTTGCACACCAATCACACGCTGCCTAGAGCCCTATATAAGCAGACGTCTTTCGGGGCTCTGGGTCTTCGCGTGCCATCTAAAAGAGCTGTACACAATAAAGCTACGCTGGAAGAATTCCTCAAGTGGTGCGTCGTCATTGTGCGCCGCACCATACCTGCTCTGTTTTGTTTGCATGCAATGCTAGGGATCAAACCTGGAGACCCATACATTGTAGGCAAGCATTCTACTGACTGAACTATATCTCCAGCCCATATTCTTAAACTGTCTTTATTATTCCTTGACATGTTTCCATTTTACATGCAGTTAGTATTTCATTATTAACAGCAAAAACAAAACAAAAAACAAATGAAAATTAAAACCCCAGTGCTTGGGAACTGGGAACAATACACATGATGAAGCTGGTTGTGACAGCATTGCAGAATAAATAGGTTTGTGGGGCTTCGTTTCATAGCATGTGAGTTCTTAAAGAGGAGGGCAGGTGCTGCTGTTGCTGAAGGAAGCTTGTAGGCAGGGACTCCTGGGAAGAGCCCGTTGAGCAGCTCACTCTCACAGGTTGCCCTGCTCCAGGAGGTGAGACAGAAGGTGTGAACACACCACTCTCTTAGCACCGTCAGCTTCTGAAAAATGCACATGGAAACTCCAGGAGTTGCCATGACTGAGGCTGTGGAGCATAAAAAAACCTCACGAGACTGCTCCATGGCCTTTGTCTGTCACCTGTTACCACAGCCATTGCTGCTCAGATCCTGGTTCCCTGGCTTTAGTCTCTATTGAAAGGAGAAATTAAGTTTGAAGCTTGTAAATAATCACAGGCTGGAGAAAAACACAGTGGGCCAAGCCTGTACCAAGTCTGTGAATGTCCAAACAAGCCTGAATAGAAGCAAGCAATCTGTTAGACATCCCAAGGACATGTCCGGGACCCAGATATGCAAGGACGTGCCTGGGCGGACACTGAGTTATGGACCATCTGGTCTTCTTAGATATAGTTTGTCAGCCAGAAACTCTTGAATAGCACCCCCTCTTAGGAATTTTCCGCTCTGATCTGCATGTACACTAGCTAGCTGATATTTGTAATGACCAATCATGTATAGCCACTCCAATTCCTTTGTTCCCTCAGACCTCTTTTCCTATAAAAACCCCTAACTTCTGAGCCTCAGGGTCGATTCCTCTATCTCCTGTGTGAGATACGTATCGACCCAGAGCTCTAACATTAAACTGCCTCGTGTGTTTGCATCAAGATGGTCTCTTGTATTTCTGTGGGTACACATTCTCCCGGGACTTGAGTGGGAGTCTCCCTACAGGGGTCTTTCACTATCCCATTTGGGGTTCCCAAGCTGCAGTCTGTATACCACATGTGATTTTGTCACTACCAACAGGTCTCAGGAGTATGGATTGTGGCTCTTTCCTGGTCAGTATTTGCCCTGTGTCAGACCTGTCACTAAATGTTGTGTATATATTTCCAACATTCAATGTTCTTCATTATATGATGATAGCATTATATTATTACATACTTGCTATTACATATTATTCTGTGGTTCTTACTGCTTTTACAGACCAATCAAGAGAACATACGCTGTTCTCTCCCACAGATGTGAAATCTCTCCCACAGATAGGCTGGGGGTGGAGGTTGGATGATTGGCCCCCAGATAGCATACAGTTTGGGAAGGTTGTGGAACCTTTAGCAACCTTTCTGGAGGAAGTGGGTCATTATGGGTGGGGCTTGTGCTTGATAGCTTGTCCTCACTTCCAATTCACTTTCTACTTCCTGAAGATACAATGTAACTAGCACCTCCCCACTCCCTCTGCCACACTTTCCTTGCTCTAGGATATTTTGTTCCATCTTGAACTGTGAGCAGAACCAAGCCCTTCCTCCCTGGAGTTGCTCCTTTCCAGGTATGTTGTCATAGCAACAGGAAAAGTGTCTAACACTTCAGGGCCCAGAGAGGGAGTCATGGGAGTCACAAAACTGATGCCGGCATTGGAACGCAGACCTCCTCTGACTGAAGACACACCCCTTAGCCCCACTCTGGGGAACAGAAAAAGACTCAGAAGCCATCTGCTTCTAGCCCCTTGCCTTATGAATGAATATATCCTGGCCCAGAAAGAGAAAGGTGATTTGGCTGTGTCTCCCATTAGTGGTCTTCAGACCCCGAGCCCAGGCATTCCCATTTCTGCTACCATGACCCTCATTGGTCATTCTGACTACTTCACAGAATCGATGTTAGTAGATACAAAATGGGTTCAGTTTCACTAGCAAGGGTGAAAGATCTAGATTCAGGGTATAAAGGAAGAATGGCTAGGGTATGACAAACTGAAGGGAATTCTGGGCTCTTACATTCTTTTTAAGTAGAGCATTGTGCAAGTGGAACAAGCAACAGACAAGCCTGTGGTTGTTGGGCCAGTGGTGCCATTCCCTCTCAAGACCGTGCTCGACAAGCCTGCCACGCCTTGGGGGTTTTCACCCTCATGCTCAGAGTACTAAGTTTTCTTTTCTTACTAAGAGTAAACCTTGATGTCCCCTGTAGCTGCCAGGGTAGGGATGGAAACCTCTGTCCAAAAGACAAATAACTTCCTACAAGGCTATCACAATGGTGGAGTACTCAGACTTCACTAATAAGACCAGAATGGGATCCAGGATCAACAAGCTAGTATATAAGCATCTATGCTTATTTGTGTGACAAGGAAACATGAAGTGTCATGGCTAGTGTCATACAAATCAAAGAAATTCCTGATGCCGGGGTTTGACCCCTTATGCTGGCTCTTAGAGCTCTTGAGCCTCAGTGGTCATGACATTGGACAAGCACTGCTAGGCACTGTGATCCCAGGAGTCCATTCCAAGAGTATGGGATACAGGGATCTGCCACTCACAGAAGCTCTGTTGGGTCTGCTTAGCTGTGTACTGAGGTGCTGAGGCTCAATTCTGTCAAATGCTTTTGGGAGCATTCACATCAGGGATGCCACAGGGCCCTAAGGTATCAAAGGAGGCCAATTTATTTCATGCGACTGTTATTTTGTAGAGGCCTGTGTACTCTTTTTTCAACTCTTCAGTACCCCTGTCCTAGCAAAATTGAGTTAATGGCTGGAAAGTTGCTTGGTGAAGGGGGATGGAATATGGAAAGTGAGATGACCTTGTGTAATGCATTGCTCCCACGATAGAGAACCATCCTGCAACTCAGCATCTCTCTAGCAGCCAGAGCATCCCATCTCCCACCGTAGCATCTCTCTGCTGGGCAGGGAGACAGAAACACTGTGGAATTTTTCTTTCCTAAACCATTTTCTTTCTCCCTGGCTTTTAAGCGGAACACCACAGTATTCCAATGATACCCTGGCTCATGTGATTACAATGGTGCATTCAGTCCTCGACTCTGACCTCATGTCAAGTCGCATAATGGACTGAGAGCAAACCAAGTGTCTTTGTTCCTGATTCTCAGAAAGCCCTTTGCACTACCTCTGGGTATGCCTGCTAGCTCCAACGGCAAATATCTATGTTCCAGTAAACATTTGATGTTTAATATACATCAAAGTGTGTACATTTTAAGGGGACAGCTCAATAAACGTTTACAAAGTTAACTAACTTTGTGGAATTAATGTCACCAGCACCCAGAGCCAAGAAACAAAATATTGTTAGCATTGCATAGGTCTCCTCTGTATCCCAACACCCTTTCAAGGGCAACCATTGCCCTGCCCTGTGACTCCACAAGTTGGATATTTCCTATTTGGGGACTTTAGGTGAAACTCACAATGACTTCTGTTTGAAGATTTTGAAGAATTATGTGTGTATGTATGTTACAATTGTGTGTGCATTCACTCATGTGAGTATGGGTGTTGACGGAGGTCTGAGGCATCAGGTGCCCCAGAGCTGGAGTTACAAGAGGTTGTGTACCATCCAATGTAGGTGCTGGGAACCAAACTCAGGTGCTATGGAAAGACAGACTGCACTGCTAAGTACTGAGCCGTTTCCAGTGTTGTCTCTGTGCCTATCACACGTGTAAGCATCATGGGTGCCACACTCACCAAACAGTACATTTACATCACCATGGTCTGATAGTACATGGACATTATCAATACAGTCTACTGTCCACAGTCACGCGTGTTGTAAATGTCCTCTTGGCATTCCGTGAAAGACATAGATCAACTGTGTTTGGAACCTGAGCTGCTAGTCCCGACATAATTTTATCTCAAAGTTCCAAGCACCTCTTTGTCACCCTCGGGGACAGGTTATATATAGATCCTTATGTGCCTCATAATGTTCTTTCTGTCATGTAGTAACAACATTCGAGCCCCTGGCTAATTTTCTGCCAGATTGCAGGTCCTGGAAGTCTCTATAGTATGTAGCAAATAATCTCTCATTGTTAAGTTAGTGAGCGAATGAAACCCAACATACTAGGTTGAAGTGGAAAATGAAAACAAAGGGGGCTAGGAGATGGCTCCATGGTTAAAGGGGCTTGCCACACAAGCATGAGGAGCTGAGTGTGAATCCTTAAGCTTTTTAGGTAAAGGCAGGCACTGGGATACAGGTCTGTAACTCCAGTGTTTCTAATGACAAGATGGGAGGCAGAGACAGGAGAATCTCCAAAAGCTGGCCAGCCTGCCATACACAGTGGCAAATGACAAGACTCTGCTTCTAACGTGGTGGAAGATGGCAAGGACAGACACCTGAGGCTGTCCTCAGACCTCCACATGTGCACCTTGGCAGGCAAGTCCATTGCTGTATCCCATGATGTTAAAATTAAAGCAACTGTGTGAGCAAACAAAGGGAATGGAAGGCTAAGTGAGAGATAATATAAGGCCAGAAGACTAGGGGCGGGGGGGGGGGTGGCTGTAGGGAGTGGGAACCCCCTCCAACCTTCCGGAAGGTACGTTAGTCACTAGGCACGCTGAAAAGCACAAGTTAATAAATGCCAAAGCCACTGCAGGTGTTGATGTTATCTCCCAGGTGACCCCTGTTCATGTTGGCTTTCCCCATCTGTGCCATAGGAACAACATTAAGCCGTGGCAGTGCCCTGGGAGAGCAGAAGTCAGCAATTTTTTTATTTTGCTTTGTTTGTATTTCATCTCTAGCAACACAGTGTAGAAGGGAGGGTAACAATCCCAGTGTTGAATTCAGAGCAGGGCATAGCGCAGTTATTTTATACCAAGGTTGTGCCTGAGCCACAACCCCCTCAGCATGTACAGTACCCCCGGAGAGAAGATCAGCCCGGGAGACTCACCCTTCTTCCTGGAGTCCCTGCCACCTGAGTGACTGCCACATCGTCCCTTCATCTGCCTCTTCCTCAGGACACTGGGAAAGACAAGCAGCTTCCATAAAATGAGGAATCACTTGTCCTGGGGGGAGTGGTCGTTTTTTGACCATGTGATAGGGATACGGAGGTGCTCCAGAAAGCCAGCTACCCTAGAGTATCTCACAAGCCGTAGTGTGAGTCTCAAAGCTTCTGTGGGATTCACTTCAAGCAACACTCCTGATCCCAGACCTATCAGTCATTTGCCATGCATAGAGCTGAGCAGGGAGTGGGGTGGGATGGCACCACCCCGCTTGGCCTCATAGCTGCCTGTCACCTCTGCTCCTGTCCCATTGGGAAACTTGCAGGCCTTTGTTTTCCTTTCCATATCTCTCAAGATAACGCTGCCACACAAAGAGGACAGATGCCACTCATGTTGCAGCTGTTGTGGGCGATGTCACCTGTGTTTTTAATCAAACCTCTCCGTTTCAACTACAACCTGTGCTGGAAAGGGCGCAGACTCTTTTGTAAAGACAGGCAGATGTGTTTGCTGGCTCTGCGTGTGTGAGTGTGTGTGTTTGTGTGTGTGTGAGTGTGTGTGTTTGTGTGTGTGTATGGGTCTGTGTGCATATTGTGAGTGTAAGCACTCAAGCTGGCAGATTGCACAAGCTGGCAGAACTGGGTGGTGACCCAGCTTACTGGCTCCTCTCCACAGGGCAAGCTGCATGCAGCTTTGTTTACTTTCCTGGGGGTTACCATTCTCCACCCGTGCTGGGAGGCCTGTTGAACAAAGACCACCCACCTGCCATTGCTTGCTTGAAGTTTTGTCTACACAGAAGCCCAGGAGGAAAGTTTTGAAAGACTAACCACAGTCAGCTCTGCCACTAGTTACATTTAAAGGATTTAAGCAAGAGGTCTGGGACAGGCCATCTCTTGCCAGCTTGGAACAAGGTCTCAGAAGGGCCATGTGTGTGGCCACCAAGCTCTCTGGCATCATAGGTTCCTGGGCGTTGTGTCGTGCAACAATCTGAGATGGCACGTTGTTATGGAATGGGGCAAGGACACACACACACACACACACACACATACACACACACACACACCCTTGCATGTAAATAATCCATGTATAATGAAAGCACCAGAAGCTCATAAGAGTTACAGTTCACAGAAGACATAAGAGGATTAAACACCAGCTTGCATGTGGTGAGGATGCTCAGATTTTTTAGCCACATCGAGCCAGCCCAGCAGCTCGTCCAGGTCTATAAACCTGTTCGCAGACGCCCCTGTTTCTCGTCTCATCTCTAGACATCTTTCTGAAATGCCTCATGGTCCATCCTTCTTCATGTCTCATGACAATCCCCTTTAACCACTCAGATTCCACGGTTGCTTTTCCAGCCTGGTACCTGGGCTTTAGGCAGAGACCTGGATTTTGTAGTTCCCCTCCATTATACTGGGTTTGGCGACCATTTTCCTGGCTAATCATGGTTTTAAAATTCACCCTTTAGAAGGGAACCCAGAAGGTAAGAGAGAGTAGCTCCTACAGCCAGAGAGTGATCTCATGGGTGACCTTGACCGCAGAGGGAGCTCAGGTCACTCCTGACACCCTCTGTGTCCATGCATCAGGCCTTTTTTTTTTTAATTAATTAATTTATTTTTTTCTTTTTAATGAACAAACAAAAGCAACAAGAACAAACCCCTGTTGCCTCCCCCCTCCCCATGCCTGCCACCCCACCCTCTCCCACTTATCAGCCCTGTCATTCCCCTACACTGGGGCACAGAACCTTCACAGGGCCAAGGGCCTCTCCTCCCATTGATGACCGACTTTGCAATCCTCTACTATACACATGCTGCCAGAACAATCAGTCCCACCATGTATAGTCCTTGGTTGGTGGTTGAGTCCCTGGGAGCTCTGAGGGCATTGGTCAGTCCATGTTATTGTTTGTCCCAAGAGGCTGCAAACCCTTCAACTCTATTGGTTCTTTCTCTAACTCCTTCATTGGGGACCCTGTACTCAGTTCAATGGATGGCTGTGAGCCTCTACTTCTGTATTAGTCAGGTACTGTCAGAGCCTCTCAGGAGACAGCTATATCAGGCTGGAGTGCCCTTCCTTCAGTCTCTGCTCCATAGTTAGTCTCTGTAACTCCTTGCATGGGTATTTTGTTCCCTCTTTTAAGAAGGAATGAAATATCTTCCTTTTTCTTGAGTTTCTTGAGGTTTGTGGGTTGTACTTTATGCATTCCGAACTTCTGAGCTAATAACCACTTATCAGAGAGTGCATACCATGTGTGTTCTTTGCATCAGGCCTTTTGTTGATCATGGTAGCATGCTACCGCTTTTCTGTGGATGATTCTCTTAAGCGGTAGATCTCAGAAATGCCAGGAGCAGGGAATGGTGGAATTTCTGTTTTCTTCTTCATAAATTTAAGTCCTGTTTTTTTTTTAACAACTTTAAAAACTAAGCAAGTGGCTTCGCAACAAACTAGAAGCAAAGAGACAAACCAAGTTTGATATTTATTTTTGTTCATTTATTTATTTTTGCTAGGAAGCAACCAACTTCAGGAAGCATATCTGGTTTGAATACACATCAGTTTCAGTAGACCATGGCATAGTGGGAAATAGATGCTTCTCAGAGGGTGGTCGGTAGACTTACGAGGAGCAAATTCTACATAGTTGTCCAAAAAGATGAACTCATAGAAGAAGTGAGGTCCTTTGTGGTTCTAGAAACATCTATGCCTTTACACAGATTCTGGAGGCAACTTTGTTGTTTGATACTGTCTTAGTTAGGGTTTTACTGTTGTGAACAGACACCATGACCAAGGCAACTCTTATAAGGACAACATTTAATTGGGGCTGGCTTACAGGTTCAGAAGTTCGGTCCATTATCATCAAGCCGGGAACATGGCAGCATCAGGCAGGCATGGTGCTAGGGTGTGGTGGGAGCACTGCGGGGGGAAGTTCTACATCTTCATCTGAAGGCTGCTAGCAGAATACTGACTTCCAGGCAGCTAGGATGAAAGTCTTAAAGTCTACCCCCACAGTGACACACCTATTCCAACAGGGCCACACCTTCTAGTAGTGCCACTCCCTGGGCCGAGCATATACAAACCATCACAGATACTCTTCCTAGGGAGTCATAAACAAATGTTTGCCCACCTTAGATAGGGAATCAATGACAGACAAAATTATGGATGCCAGCCAAGTCCAACTTGATGAATCAAGAACTTTTGGGGCTGCTTACAGAACCATGGATGAGGCGTTACTTCCAGGAGCAGAAATGACTCAAAGACAGCTGCATTACCAAAGCCTACTCCCGCATGGCTGACACTTCACAAAAGCTGGAAGCCTGGACAACTTACTGGTAGCTCAAACAGAGTGTTTCTTAGAAGCAACTCAGCTGGTCTCTGCCTCTTCTAGGAAGCTTAGCTGGTTCTTATCCTCTCCTGGGCTGCAGGGCTTGCCTTAGAGTGTCTCTCAGCCGTCCTTAGTGGTTATGTATGCTTGAGGAAAGAGGGGTTTAGGTGCACCTATCTGAATAGTTTCCGGGACTTCATTTGCTGCCCTGTTGGATGGGGTATGTCATTGTGGAGGAAAAGACTATACAACAAACTTCAAAGAATCCTCTGAAGGATCCAGTTAATCACCTGATGGCAAGCAGCAGGAGCCTGTCAGTCGGGAGGTCTTCAGGGCTTCCTTGCGAAAGGTTAACAAATACCAGCCAGTGGTATACTGGCAGTCTGTGGCTTTCTTGGGTCCTGAGGATAAAAAGCTAACTACCTGTTCACTGGCCCAAGGGATGCAGAGGAACAAGAAAACCAGCCATTGTGATGACTTAGAGAGAGTGGAGGCAGTATGTGGTGTCCTGGTGGCACTTACGAGCCCTGTAATGTCAGTCAGGAAAGACTTCTTAAGACAAGTGGTACTTCTGCCCAGAAGGACATTGTAAACCAGAGGATCGTTCCCAATTATAATTAAGGTGCAGGGTTCCCCTACAGGCTGCTCTGGGTCCAATCTCACTTTCTTCTGATCTGGGCCAGTGCCTGGAGATGGTTCCTTCCGAACTCAGGCCTTAGGGGAACCTGCAGGGAGGTTTAGCTGTCATGGTCCTGCTCAATGTGGGCTCCTGACTGTTCTCTAGGCCCTGCTTCCCTGCCATCTCTGTGTATATCCCACTGGGAGGTATTAATTAGAAAATACCTGGCTGTCACACTTTGTATAAGATATAGCTTCTGACAGTTTCATGTTATTAATTATTTTAATAATCTTAAACTACTGTTTTCAAGCTTCTGGAAAGGTAGATGTAGTCTTCAAAATTATAAATCTAAAACACCTAAAAAATATTTTTGCTTGTCTGTACAAAGTCTTAAAAACATGCCGTAATGTAGGCTTAATAGTTGTGTTCTATGATTGGTAACATTCTGAAGTTGTAGAATGTCTGGTGTGTTTTCCAGTGTTAGCCTTAGTACCTATGTCTTCATGAGTGGGGAAATAGCATTTCCATAAATTATTCTTATTCATAAGAGACTTTAAATCAAGCATAGTTTCTGGATATTCTGAAGCAGGAAATGAAAGTGTTGGGTGTTGGTTGCTGAGTGTAAGGATAGCTGTGCAGTGGCACTGAGCTCTAGTGTTTATGGGCGAGGGACAGTCGTGCCATGTGTGTGATGAGTCACTCCTGCCAGTGGGGGGGGGACAGTCGTGCCATGTGTGTGATGAGTCACTCCTGCCAGCGAGAGGGACAGTCGTGCCATGTGTGTGATGAGTCACTCCTGCCAGCTTTAAATTAGATGATTCCTTCTTTCCTTTTTCTGGGCAGTGGTGGGTTTTTGGTTTGGTTTGGTTTGGTTTGGTTTGGTTTGGTTTGGTTTGGTT
>JADRCC010558451.1:0-15643 GCA_019843855.1 Hylomyscus alleni | reverse complement strand
CCCGAGGCAGGGTTTCCTGTGTAGCCCTGGCTGTCCTGGAACTCACTCTGTAGACCAGGCTGGCCTTGAACTCAGAAAATCTGCCTCTGCCTCCCAAGTGCTGGGATTAAAGGCGTGCACCACCACTGCCCGGCTTGTTTTGCTTTTTGAGACAGAACCTGCTATATCCTTGGCTGGCCTTGAACTCACCAAGTCACCCAGATGACCCTGGGCATTTGGTCCTCCCTTCCCCACCTGAGTACAGGCCTATGTCACATTCATGGCTTTTGTAGCCTAGCCTAACTTCAGGATGCATTGTATATGTATGTGTACAGGGAAAGAAATTATATATTAGATATAACTACATAAATTTTCATTCTGTGTAATATATATTGTATATATATTGTATATATATATATTACACACACACACACACACACACATACAAAATCAAACAGCCTGTGTGTCATTCACCTGACACATACGCAGAGTAATTGACCCAGGGAATGTAGGGAGTAGAAGATGGAGGGAGGAGCTTATCTTGCTCTATGTGATAAACAAATTCAGTTTTTGCATCTGATAATTATGCACAGGTTATATTTAGATTACTGGTTTTCTTGGGCTTATCTGTGATTCTAAAAGTGCCCCAGACTCTCAGATTCACTGCTGGTATTACATATTAGGGAAGGGGTGGTACTGCTGGAATTAAATGAGTTTTGGTTTTGTTTATTTTGGGACATCTATCTAGTCTGGCCTGGCCTGAAACTCACAAACATCAACTTGCCTCCCCATTGCTGGGATCAAAAGCATGCACCACAACAACCAGTTTAAATAACTTTAAAAAAAAAGTCGTACATTCCCCGTGTGGTTTTTATATACAGGTTATCTGCCTGATAGTTTACAAAGAAAGTAATTAGAGGTGAATGTGCAAGCCAAGACTCCAAGCCCCCCTGAGCAGCCAAGGTCATGTGCTGATTTTATTTGCCCTTCCCCTGGGGGAATCATTTCTTGGCTCATTACCTTGCTATTATCCTGTAGCGCTGCAGAAGCCCCCACCATCCTTTGCTTAGTGCCAGAGTTTAAGCCAGCTGTGGGGTCTGAGAGGTTTGTGTTTATTAGATTTTAATGACTCAACTAACAGGGGTCATTACTAAAAGTAATAGGAAGCTAAGACTGTGGAAATTATTGGACTAACAGGTTATTTCTAGTAGTTCCTTAGCATTGCCCTTGGATATACAACTAATTCTTAAAAGTAATTAAGAAGGATCCTTCCTCTTAATCAACTTACTAACGCTACATAAAGCTACTCCTGTGTTATTGAAACCTCTCAGTAGCAGACTGAATAGTATATGCACCCTGCTTCAAACGCGCTCCACAATCCTGGCCTAACAACCTGGTGTTGCTATAACGCTATTAATGCCATGACTGAAATTATTTATAGCTAGCACTAGTTAGTATCATATCAATCATGCTTCTATTACCTCTGAAAGAATCACCTTTTTCCCCATCTTGGATACAAATACTGACATTGAAAGAGACCTTAGAGATTAGACTGTCCTTTTAATTATTAACTGACCACAGTTTGCAGTTATCCAAAATGGTGTTTATTAGGTTGCAAAAGATTTCCTAAGGTGGTGATTTCTGAGTTATATAAGATTAATGCAAATACATACACTTTAGTATGTGTGAAAGAAATAAATCTCATTGTTGTATGGGCATAAGTAATTTGGTGTGTATGTTCTACTTTAAATCTAATGGGATAGAGAGTAAAAATGCAGTCATGGATATAATAACTGTATTAACCAGGAATGGTAGCACATCTTTGGTCCCAGCACTCAGGAAGCAGAGGTAGAACTCCGTGAGTTCCAGGCCAGTCAAGAGTACATAGTGAGCCTCTGTCTCAGATTTAAAAAGTACCTTTTCATGTGTCTATGTGTCTGGTATGTATGGGAGTGTGCGTAATTGTATGTGTGAACACACATGCTGTCTGGGTGCACGTATGTGCCAATGGATGACCAAAGTTGATGTTGCAAATCCTCTTAGATCATTTTCTCTCTCTCTCTTACTCTCTGAGGCAGAGGCTCTCAATCAAACCCAGAACTTGCCCAAACAGCTAGTCACCATGACATGAACACCCCTGTCACTGCCTTCTCAGGCTGGGATTACAGGCCAGCTGCCATGCCCACCCAGCATTAATGTGGGTTCTGGGGAGTGGAATTCAGGTCCTCAGGCTTGCAAGGCAAGCATATTAACTAACAAGATACCCCTCCCCACTTCCCCAGATAACATTTCTTATTCTGCTTTCAAAGCTTTCCTGATCTCACCCCTGTTCAGTTTTTCAGGTTCACCTGTTTTCCCTCTGTCCAAACAACTTTGTCTCCTCCTGTTGTTGTCTACATCTTAATCTTTTTTTTTTTTTTTTTGGTTTTTTGAGACAGGGTTTCTCTGTAGCCTTGGCCGTCCTGGAACTCACTCTGTAGACCAGGCTGGCCTCCAACTCAGAAATCCGCCTGCCTCTGCCTCCCAAGTGCTGGGATAAAGGCGTGCGCCACCACCGCCCGGTCCATCTTAATCTTTTTCCTCTGCTCCTGAACCCTTTCTTCCCCAAGTGTAGGGCCCATGTACTAGGGAAATCTAATGGGAATCACCTCTCCTCATTCTTAACCACAATTATTGTGCAAGCCAACTACTTCATGCTTTGTCTTGGAAGCCTGTCTTTCTTTCCTTCCCCACTTTCAGACCATGGGAGCTTTCAGTAGTTCTCCAGTGGGGCTCTGAAATGATGCACTCTTAGCCTGACCCATGAGGCCCCCTATAGAAACTGTGTGTGTTTAACCCCCAGTTCCTACAGGGGGGCTGCAACACAGTAGGAACCAGAAAAGAGAACAGATAAAAGCTTCCAGCACTGAAGATTTTGCAGTTTGCAGTATATACCTTTAAACAGTACTGCATACTTACAGAAATAAAGCTGTCTTTAGACGTTATTTATTTCACAGCTAAGGATGCAGCTATGTTGGTAGAGGGCTTGTCAATAAGCTATCAAATCAATATTCCATCTTAAGTACCACATGGGGCTGGAGAAGGCCTATAATATAAACACAGCATTCTGAAGGATCAGAAGTTCAAAGTTATCCTTTGTTACATAGTGAATATGAGACCAGCCTGGGATACATGAGCGCGCGCGCGCGCGCACACACACACACACACACACACACACACACATGCACGCACATTGATAATTTCTCTAGGAAAATATCACACATAGCCTGGCATCAGTTTGGAATAAGACTAAATTCCTAGCATTGTCGTCTGTTCATTTATTTCCAGCAGGTTGGATAAAGTATACAATCCTTTGAGTTTTAAACACAAGTAATAGATGTCCTACTGCCAGCCGGGTGGTGGTGGCGCACGCCTTTATCCCAGCACTTGGGAGGCAGAGGCAGGCGGATTTCTGAGTTCGAGGCCAGTCTGGTCTACAGAGTGAGTTCCAGGACAGCCAGGGCTACAAAAAAAAAAAAAGATCCTACCAATCCAAGAAACTGTAACTCCAAACCTGTAGGCTTTATATTCAGCAAGTTAAAAGAAAGGGAGAAAGCCTTTAAATTTTCTTGTTATTATGAAGTGAGTATGTGTATGAATTTACCCTAAGGAACATGGTATTTGGTCTGTTTGGTCCTAAGTATTTTATTTTTGAAATTACGTGAAAAAGGACAATTCAATTTTTTAGTATCAAACGGAATCTTATCAAGGTTTAAGCTCTTTCAAATCTCTAAGTCAAACAGTGTATTTGTTTTAAGAACAAAGGAGGCAATAAAATAGACTGGGTGGGGAGGAGGAAAGTGTAGCTTAGGACAAAGTCCCTAGAAAGGTTGGGAAAAACAACCAACAGACAGGCGAGTTCCAGGACCTCTCAGTTCTAGCAACTAGGAAGCACACATCCTCAGCCATACATCAAACACAACTTTGTAGCCCACCATGGTAGCCCATGCCTTTAATCCTAGCACTCCATAACCAGAGGCAGATGGACCTGTGAATTTGAGGCCAGCCTGGTCTATACTGTGAGTGCCAAGCTAGCCAGAGAGATAGGGAGACTCCGTTTCAATCCAAACAAAATGAAAAACGTCGTAACCCCAGCACTTTAAGAATGCTGAGGCATGAAGATTCCGAGCCACTGGTTCAGGAGGCTGGCTCAAGAAGCTTGCGATAAACTCAAGGTCAGCCTGGGCTGCAGGAGACAGTATTTTAAAAACAAAACGAAAACCAGAGCTAATGAGATGACTGCATGCAAACAATTCCTGCAGAAAGTATGAGAGCCAAGTTTGATGCCCAGAACCTACATAAAATATCAAGTGTGGTGGTGTGATATGCAGTTCCAGACCTAGAGAGATGGAGACAGGATCACCTCTGGGGTTCTGCTAGCCGGTTTGCCTAGCCTAGTTCACTAGAGCTCTAGGTTAGTGAGATAGATACCTTGTCTTGAAAACCAAGGTGGGAGCCTGAAGACATGGTTCAAGTATCATGAACGCTGCTCTTCCAAAGGACCCAGCACCCACATGCCTATTCACAACTTGCTATAATTATAGTTCAAGGGGATTTGGTTCTCTCTTCTGGCCTCTGTAGAGGCACAAGGCACTCAAGTGGTGCAGAGACATACATGCAGGCAAAACACCTGTACACATTAAAATAAAAATTTAAAAACCAAGGTGAATGGCAATAAATGACACTAGAGCTTGCCCTCTGGGCTCCACACAAACGTGCACACACTTGCGTGTGCACCTGTATGACACTTGCACACATGTACATACCCGCACGCATAGCCAAGCAACAAAGAACAGGAAATTTAAAAGACAAACAGGAACGAGAAACGTTTGTTATATATCTTACGCTGGGTGGGTGGAAGCACATGATTTATATATATACCACAGACTTTTGGGGTAAGGTGGAAGAGAGGCAAGAACACATACATTCAAGGCCCAGGCTCCTTGCAGGTTCACTAAGACACTGGAAGCACTATTAACCACTAGTGAGCCCACTACTAATGAGGGCAATCAGCAGTGCTCTGTGGAATCTGCGGATCATCGAGCCGCGGGTTCGAGACCTGGCCCAGCTGGCTCGGCCTCTGCTCGCACCCCAGGCCCTAGCCCGCCGCTTACTTTGGGGCTCCATGGTCAGCTGCTCCTAGGGCCTCTCGGGCCCAGCCCTGGCGGCGCCGCCCTCCTAACGCCTGTCCTCGGCTGGCGTCTCTCGGGTTGCCCTGACAACCGAGTACGGGTGGGCGGGGCGCAGCGGACGGCGAGAGGGAGGGACCAAAAAGTGACGTGAAAACGCAGAGCGGCGCACGGGCGGGAGTGGCGCAGGGGCTCGCGACCCGGGAGCGCGGCGGCTTCAGGAGAACCGCGCCCCAAGCTCGGGAAGGCGCTGTCAGCTCCTGTAGGGACCACGCGAACGTCGGCCGGGCTCGGGAAGCTCCGGCCCAGGCTCTGTGAGGCCTCGGCGGCCGCCGCTGCAGGTAACGGCAGGGCAGGCGGCGGGGAGCAGGGAGGCCGCGCACCTGTTGCGGCCCCGCCCGACCAGGCACAGCTGAGGGCGAGGGCGCCCCCAGCTCCGGAAGGAGAACCGGAGCTCCAGGCTGAGATCTTCTGGACCCTGGTGGGTTAAGTCTGAGTGAGAGTCAGAACAGGGAGGACCCGGCCATTGCACCGCCGTAAACCCAACTAGAGTCAGGGTTACTCCTGCATCTGGCGTCGGCCCCGCTCAAGGTCCTGATGAACCCGGAGATGCCCGGGTGAGAGTCGCGATAGACCCTGTTCCTGCTGGAGGACCCAGCTTTTGCCTGCCAGTACTCTATCTCCAGGGTTAGGGTCTATTGCTTCAGGATGTTGCCCCAAGTCTTGGCCCGAACCCGGCCTTTGCGCGTGGCAGTCTAGGATGGATTCCCTGCACCAGGATGTTACCCCAGGTCACGACTAGGATAAGACTCCGGATTTGGGTGCCCTCAGCTCCTCCTGGAGGACTCGTCCTTTCCATCACAAGTTTCAGTGAGGGGTGTTCGACTCCGTTGGCCTAGGTGAGGGTGTGATACTGCTCCTGCCTCTGTAGTAGGCCAAGTCTGTCTCCTGAAACTCGGGGCATTTGCTCCTCTAGTCCTGCTCTGTCATCCACGCTGTCACCTCTCATATTTCAGGCTGTGGGCCCCGCGTGGGATCTTGATAATTGCTTCAGTTTGGGGTGTGTGTGTGTGTTATAATACTCCTGTTTTCCTGGGATTGGGGGGGCGGGGCGGAGGGGACGTCACTGAGTCAGCCAAATTGTGTAGGACACTGGTTTCAAAGACCCTGATCCAGGTTTTCATTTAAGAAAGGTGTGAGGGGGAAACAAATCACTAGGGATTTTTATCTGGAATGTTGTAGAATTTTCAAACCACCCCAAAGAGTGTCATGGGTTAAGGAGAAAGGGGGGAAAAAGGGAAAGAAGAAAAATGGAGAAGAGATAAGGAAAGGAATGAGAAAGCGCAGAGGGACAGGGGAAAATTGTAGGATTGATTTACCGGTCAGGGCTGGAGATTAAAGCCTCTCCATCAATCCCTACTGCTGCCATAGACAGGACTAGAGAAAAATGGAAGACCCAGCCAGCTCTGTTGGGGTCATATAAGTGATTACTCATCTTTGCCCGTAGAGAGATTTCTACTGCATGGCTGTCAAGGACTCAGGGGAGAATTACTTTCCCAAGGGAATCATTCAAAGCTTAGTTGGATCCAAGAAGCATCTATTCTGTGATGGAAATGGACATTTATTATATTCTGCCAAATTAGGCTTCCCTCTCTATGAGGGTGATTGTCAAGGCAAGGAGGCTTAGGAATGGGTGTGGACAAGCACTGTGATTTATGCAGAACTCAAACTTCCTAGGCGAAAGTACCAAACAGAGAAATTCAGGTTGGAAGTAAATATATCATGAGACCTTTCCCGTAATCTTCCTGTAACTTAGAGGAGGGAGGAGACAGAGTAAGATTCTGGGTGCTTGTGTACCCAGTATTTCCCAAACACTGCTTCTCATAAACAAAATCACAATGAAGCTTTCCCATACAAGAAGACATGGTTATAATGGAACAGCAAATGTCATAAACAAACCTGGCAATACACAGACAGACAGACAGGCAGGCAGACAGACACACACACACACAAGATAAAGTTAAACTGTCTAAAAAACGGTAGCCTAGATACTGAGAGGAGGGGTCCTTTTTTTCCTTAAATAAGAGTGGGGATCTCCATGCTAAGGTAATAAAGACTAAATGTGGTGATTGTGTGTGGATTTCAAGATTGGAAAAGTAGAAATAGGAATTACTGATGGAATAACCTTGTAATGGCTTAGAAGAGACCTAATTCTAGAAGTGGGCATTGAGGAAGTCTCAGTGCATAAAGGCAGCTAACTGTGAAACCAAGATCTTCAGGGGATGGGGAGCCTTTGAAAGAAACAACTGACTAGGAGGTGGGAGTGGGGAGGGGAAATGTCCAAGGGAGGGACAATGTTATGTGTTCATCATAACATTTCCCCTCTAGCACCTAGCACAGTGTATTTACTCAGTGGATGGGAACTTCCGTGTAGGGATGTGTTTTACCCTCAGAGAAGACTGTTAATGGGCTAGGGTTTAGAAATGAAGGATAAAAATTGTATTGTCACTTTGGGTTCTTTCTGCTCTTATGTCTATTTCCTCTGGCTGTCATGTTCAGTAAGATATTGGTGGTCAAAGGAAAAACAAAGAGGCACCCAGTAGGGAGTTTTGCTTTTTTTTTAAGTTTCCAAGTTTCTTTGTGCACAGAGCTGTGATATCATTTCTTAGTTGAGGTGTAACTTCAGGTAGCAAACCAAAGGATGCAGCCTTAGCAGGGAGTAACAAGGTAGCCAGGAAGACATTAAAAAGTGCAGCCTTTCTTTTTCTTACATCTCTGGCCAGTCTCAGAATGAAAACTAGAGACAACTCAGTTAGAGGGTAACTTTATTTAGTGCAAATAGGGCAGCCGGGATTACATCACTTGAGCGTGTGGGTTCTGTCTCTTGTCCCCACTCTCCTAACTGGGAGAACCGCTGTGCTTTTTGTTTTTAACTCTCTGCTACTTTCTGAATTCAGTAAGGAGCTCAGTCAAAGGTAGAATACAACCTTGTTTCCATATCTGCTTTTCTGTTTCCCCCAAATCTGTAGCAAACTATACTCGAACCACTGGGCTCCCCTGAATGTGGGCTTCTCTGCTCTTTTCCTCATCCATGGTGTGGTGTAATGGGGCTGCAGTTTTTGGCTATTTCTCCTCCCTCCCCAGCAGGCCTTCCAGGGGAAGCCTCATGCCCACTCAAAGAACTCTCCCACTAGAGGGATTCTACAGTGGAGCACTTAGCTAAAGCTACACTTTTCTTGTAATAGTTATCTCTCATTTTGTTTTTGGCTCTTGAGCCTCTGATCAAGCTTTTGTTTTCTTTTATATAAACCCATCCCTTTAATAAGTGGTGGGCTGTGGCTTGGATGGGATGGTAAAAGAGAGGACAGCTTCCAGTCTTTTCATTAGTCTTTGTTTCTTGGCATACCTCTTTGGGAAAGCCAGCAGCCAGGAGCTGCTGTTGGCTCATTTAGAATTTAGTGAGAATCAGAATAAATTATGTATAGTTGTGGGGACTGGGGATATAACTCAGTTGGTAGACTACTTCGCCTGCACTAAGACCTTAGTTTGGTTCCCAGCAAGTATAAACTAAATTTAGTGTCCCACCATGGTAACCTCAGCACTGGTGAGGTAGAGTAAGAGGATTAGAAAATGAAAACCATTCTTGGTGACATAGTGAGTTCAAGGTCAGCCTAGGCTACGAGACCCTGTTTCAAGTAGTAGTAGTAGTAGTAATAATAATAATAATAATAATAATAATAATAATAATAATAATAATGTGTTAGTAGATACGGATACTGATACCTTCCATGTTGCAAAACACCTGTTAGTTGTGGAGTTTTAAGTGGAAAGGGAAATGTTGGTGTAAGGCAAACACTTATTGAACAGTAACAGTGTGCTACCCTAATGTAGGATACATTATTGTGTACGCTAATGTGTTACCCCAGTGTCCTTGATTCATAGAGTCTAGGAAATGCCCTTGGTGATGGGTGAGTGTGAGGGCAAGAGGGCTTCCCCATCAAAAGGTTACTTGGGCAATGGACAAAAGGCAACAGAAAGCAAATGTGGGCAGTAATTGATGCTGGCTGAATATGTTCTGCCACATACATGGACAAAACGAACTTGAAGCTAGAGGTGCTAGGGCGAGATTACAGAGTGCCTAGGGACTGAGCCTTTCTGTAAAGGGAATAAAAAATTGGGTCAGTGATGTGATCATCTTTCCATTCTGAAAGGATCAGAGATTAGTGAAAAGTCAAAATTAGAGACAGAAAACCAAAATGGGAGGGGCTTTTGGTTTTGTTTAAGGTATAAAGACAATATCACTAAGAGTGGGTGCTAGTAGTTGTGGAGCCAGTGTCCTTCTGAAAACCTCAGGAACATGACCCCATTGTGTCAGCAGAAGCATTCCGTAGCTGAGAAAGTGCATATGCTAAGTATTTGACATGTAGCCCCATGAGAGCAGTTAGAACCATACTTTTCAAATTCATAAACAAGACTTGCAAACAGGCCTATACCTGCTTTACTTCAAAAACATCATTTTATTTACACTAATTATATGTGTGTATTTGTGTTTGCATGTATGTATGTATGTAATGCATAATAACACAGCATACATTTGTGGAGGTCAGAGGACAGGTTTCAGCATTCTGTTCTCAGGTAATAAGGCTTGGCCAAAAGTATCTTTTCCCACCCCCATTTAAACACTATCTGAACATTTCCCATGGGGTCAAGTATTTCTTCAACCTATGCTGATACCAATAGAAACTTTTTTTTTTTTTTGAGACAGGGTCTCACTGTGTAGTTCTGGCTCTCCTAGACCAGGCTGGCCTCAGACTCACAAAGATCTGCCTGCCTCTGCCTCCTGAGTGCTGGAAGTCAAGGCATGGGCCACTGCACCCAGCCGACCTGTTCATTAAGGAAATTGGAACGTGGAGTGCTTCTGTGACTCAGCGGGTACCATATACTTATCCAGGATCAAGCTGGGGCCAGACTGCCTCACTTCAAACACCCGCTGAATCGCAGTTAAGATGCTAAAAGCTGGATAAATTAACCAAACCTCTGAAGGCTTAAATTTCCTCATTTGAAAATGGGACTAATAAAGTAAACCCTCATGGGGTTCTTATGGGTTTAAACAAAATAATCCATATAAAGTGCTTAAGTGCTTATCAGCATCTGGCATAAAGTAAGCATGCTGTGAGCGCTAATCAGCAGAATTATCATCGTCAACATTGTTAGTCCAGCTTCAGGGGTGTGTGGAACCATGTTCTCAGACTGTGGTCTGCAGACAGGTGCGGCTCCAGCCCTTCTGTCAAGGTTACCGTGGGAGAGGCAGTGAGTTCATTTACACTCTGGTGCCAGCTTCTTAGCTTGCCATACACCAGCACTTTGCATAAAGTTGCCATGGAATATTGAACCCAGGATTGTATGCTCTGAAAAACAGATGGCCTTTTATCCTGAACGCTGCCAGCACTCGTGCAGTCTTCATTCCTTTCCTTTCGTTAGTTGTAAGTATATTGCAGATCCTAATGATCACACTGCCCACGCACAGCCCTGGATCTATTTTCTAGGAGTTGCAAAGATAACTCTGCAAAGAAAACTCTCGCTCTAAGCTAGAGCGAGAGGGAGATGAGTAAGTGTGGGAGGTGGCACGTTTGGAGCACACAGTGTTTGCAGGGGTTTATAGCCTGGTCACATGAGCTCATGCTGTCATGAGCTCGTGCTTCCACAGCATACTACCTGTTACTTCTCCAGCGTCATGTGCCATCACAGGAGTCAGTGGTCCTTTTGTTTGTTTGTTTGTTTGTTTTTGGTTTTTGAAACAAGGTTTCTCTGTGTAGCCCTGGCTGTCCTGGAACTCACTCTGTAGACCAGGCTGGCCTCGAACTCAGAAATCCACCTGCTTCTGCCTCCCAAGTGCTGGGATTAAAGGTGTGCGCCACCATCTCCCGGCCTGTGTTCCTGTTTTTAAAACAGTGTTTGCATCTCGTAGAAATATGCAACATCTGAATGAGAAACTTTTAAACTTAACTTTTAAAGATTATCATTAAGAACCTACCTTCTTGTAACTGAAAGTGGGAGTCATGAAAAATCTGGCAACAGATTAATTCAAAATCTAACTGGAAATGAATCTAGGTGTTTCTGGCATTGCTTTCCTTTGTTGTATTATGCAGCTTCATGGTAGCCTTGGTCCTGAGCATACAACATACACACTTCGTTTTGTGCCAGCAGAAAATCCAGTGCCAACAAGCTCTGCCTGAAACACTGGGGGTTCAGATTCCAAACCACTGTGTGCTTCTGTGGCAGGCACTTTGTTTGGTGTCTGTGTGTGGTGTATGTGTAGAGGTGTCTGTGCACGTGGGTGTGTGAGTGGAGAGGCCAGAGGTCATTGTCAAGTATTTTCCTAGGTGACTTCACCTTATATTCGGGGACAGGGTTTCTTGTTGCACCTGGGGCTCACTAACTTGGCCCAAACTGGCCAGTAAACTTGTAGGATCCTCCTGTCTGCCCACCTCCCAGCAATGAGAATACAGATATGCACCTCCACACTCAGCTTTTCATGGATGCTAGGGATCGAACCCATGTCCTCATACTTGAGCAATGAGTTCTTTTTTTTTTAAAGATTTACTTTTATTTTACATTTATGAACTATGATAACTGTGTATATGAGTGTTTGCCTGCATGCTCCGACCCCGCTCACTCTGGCGTAATACACTAGCTGTCTTCAGACAGCACCAGAAGAGGGCGTCAGATCTCATTATGGGTGGTTGTGAGCCACCATGTGGTTGCTGGGATCTGAACTCAGGACTTTCGGAAGAGCAGTCAGTGCTCTTACCTGCTGAGCCAGCTCCACAGTGCTTAATATTCAGTGTTCTTCGTGAGCATCCAGAGATTTCTGCAATTGTGAAAGCAGTGCTTTAGTTACAGAGAACCAAGACGGATTGCTTGGTACCATATTTCCTTAGCACACCTCAAATCACTGTGTCTTTTGGATTCTGATGTGTTAGAATCTTTGGTTTTTTTTAAAACTGCTGTTTGTATTGCTCACTTAAATGTCAGGGGGAAAATTATATAAAATTTGGCCTAGGACAGAATTTTCTGATAGTGAAGTCTCCCTAAATATACTTTTGCCACTTATACTATAAATTTGTACAAAGAGACTGACATTCTCAGCAATTAATGACTCTAAAATCAAAATGTTAGTTAACCTTAAAAAACACTGAAGAGAAGCCGGGCAGTGGTGGCGCACGCCTTTAATCCCAGCACTTGGGAGGCAGAGGCAGGCGGATTTCTGAGTTTGAGGCCAGCATGGTCTATAGATTGAGTTCCAGGACAGCCAGGGCTATACAGAGAAACTCTGTCTCAAAAAAACAAAACAAAACAAAACAAAACAAAACACTGAAGAGGCTTCCTGTCCAGCAGTATATCTAGCCAATATTTTATTCTTTGTGCAAAAATAAACTAATCTCATTAGTACACAAATAGTGATACTATACATATGTCAAATAATTATTTTAAAAGTGAATTTTGAGGGGCTTAAGAGATGGCTCAGTGGTTAAGAGCACTGGCTGTTCTTCCAGAGGCCCTGGATTCAATTCCCAGGACCTATGTAGCGGCTCACAACTGTCTATAACTGTAGTCCTATGGGAATCAGTGCTCTCTTCTGGTATTCAAATACACATACAGATAAACACTTGTATAGATTCATTCATATATACATCTTTTTTAAAGTGGATTTTTTTATGATTTATGATCAGTAAATGTTTGATCTGTATATTGATTTTATGCACCTGCATACCCAGAGTTACAACAAAGTTTCTGAGATTATGAAGGGTTGTTGAGCAGAAAACACTAAGAAGCCTTGTAGATTTGTCTAATCATTTGCTCTTACGTGCAAACACATGAGTCATGAATGATTTACTGCTGTATAGATCTTGAGAGAACATCAGAGAGATCAAAATCCTTGAGAGCTTTTACAAAAATGAGTACATTTTGCAAATCGGCTACATATAAAATTGGGCATCATGTAAAAGAATAACCTAAAAGAGGTAAGAAGCCGGGCATTGTTGGCACATCCCTTTAATTCGAGCACTTGGGAGGCAGAGGCAGGAGGATTTCTGAGTTGGAGGCCAGCCTGGTCTACAGAGTGAGTTCCAGGACAGCCAGGGATACACAGAGAAATCCTGTCTCGAAAAACAAAACAAACAAACAAAAAAAGACTTATAAAAAAAAGAAAAAGAGATAAGATATTTTATATGTGTTCTGTGTATCCAATGTTGGGACCAACTGATTTGTCAGACCTACTAGAAAATAATATTAAAGGTTTTTGTTAAGAAATGTTCCTTAGCAGGGCTGGAGAAGTGGGTCAGTGGTTAAAAACATTTGCTGCTCTTCCAGAGGACTCAGGTTCAATCCCCAGCATCCATGTGTCAGCTCACAGCCATCCATAATTCCAGTTACATGGGATCCAACTCCCTCCAAAGCACAAGGCATACACATGATGGACAAACATGCAGGAGGCCAAACATCTATAAATATAAAATAAATATTAAAAACATTTAAAAAAAGAGATGTTCCTTAACTGGTAATAACTCTTAGGGTTTCGTTGTTACATGAGTTGGTTTACTGGTTTCTCCTGCTGTGGGAACGTTTAAAGTTCCCATATGTATGAACAGCCTTTGTACCACAGCGTGTCAGGCCATTGGTGTTCTGCCCCCTCTCTTTGTTGAAGTCACCCAGCAGGTGCTGTGCCATGTGCCTGAACCTTCCCTCTTCCTGGTTTCTCCAGAGCTGGATCTCATGGGCAACTTTAAAAACCCAAAGTCAGGTGAGGGAAAGTGTTGAAGAGACTCAGGTACTGTCAAAGTCAAGAGGAAAATGTAAGGAAAGGCAGAGAACATTTAAAGTTCCCACATATGTGAACAGTCTTTGTACCACAGCGTGTCAGGCCATTTGTGTTCTGCCCCCTCTCATTGTTGAAGTCACCCAGTGCCCAGATTTGCCTGTCTCTCCTGCATGGACCAGCTTTCCTTCTTTTAGTTGCTTGGCAATAAAATGAAGGGTTTCATGGTCAAAGAATTTCCATTTCAACACCCCCTTCGCCTTGGCTAGACGGAGCCCCGGGGAAGAAACTAGCCTGCCCATTTGCACGGTCCCAGCGTGTCCTCTGTGCAGGCACACAGCAGGCCAAGTGTTGGCTGACTGAGTGAGGAAACCTGAAAATGAAGACACTGAGGATGCGAAGACTGGCTGGGCTGTGACTACTGCTTATGGTACTGTGTGCCAGATGTTTTAAAGGCATAAAGTTCCCGGAGGTTGTAACATGGATCATCTATTCAGTTACAGTTTGTACTCGGGGTTCAGGATCATGGTGATTAGCATGAAGCAAAGCTCCAGCAGTATCTAAGTGAAGATTGTGGATAGGTGGGTAACTCCCCTGTATATGAGGCTGTGGCCTCTCCGCTGTCAGCCACAGAGGCCTGTGAGGTGCTGGGATCTGAATCACAGGGCAGTCCTCTCCTTTCTAACAGTAACTCCTGAAGGGACCAAGAACAACCCAACTCAGTAGGCACTGGACTGATGAAATCTAAGTGCAGGTACACATTACTTAGTTTATGAATTCGCCCACTTGCCCACATCCCCCTTCTAAGCAAGGGTATATAACACGCCATTGTCAAAAAGGAAAAAAGTGTCACCATGACTTCCTAACGAGGTGATTAGACATTATTCAGCAGTATCAAGAGATCTGGAACTCTGAACTGTGATGTGGCAAAAACCAGCTGTGCAGGAAGGATGTAGGAAAGCTTGCAATGGAGGCAGGGGTCAGGGGTCAGGTACAGTGGTCACAGATCCCATGCATGATGGCCTAAGGAAATTTGAGAAATCTGAGGAATTTGTTAAGGACTTGTGGACTGACTTTATGTGAGGAGCTTGATAAAAATTTCTCTTTGGTGTTAGCATCGTTCATCCAGTCAATGGACAATTACTGAATGTCTCGTGTACCAGGTCCTGTTGCAAATGCAGTGAGAGCCAGACCCCTGCTTCGTGGAGCTTGCCGTCTGGTGGAGGGGATATACGAATGTTGAAAGGTGGTGTGGGGTGGACAGAAGATGGCCAGGGAATCCTTTCCTGAGCCTACATTTGGCAAACCTTTGTAAAATAAGGGAGTCAAGCATTGGCTATCTGAGGAACGTTTCAGCACAGAAGAGCAAGAACAGAGCCGGAGGCTCAGTGAAGGAGCCTGTGGCTGAGGAAGAATGAGACAGCTGTGGGAGATAGGCAGAGTGGCACCAGGTCTCTGTCAAACACTCCTGTTAGGGGTCACCACCATTGTTTCTGGGTTTAAGAGACACTTCCTCCAACTTCAGTAGTCTCGGGTCTTTGTAGTTTTCCTTATCTCCCTCTGATTATACACAGAAAGGTTTAGTCTGAGTCCACCAGGCTAGCCTGGGATTATCTGAGCTCCAGGTACATTGTTACAGCTACAGGGTCCCTTTTCCTTTTGCTGTGCAAAATTGATA